>KQ435715.1:99347-119441 GCA_001276565.1 Melipona quadrifasciata | reverse complement strand
CAAAGGGTTAATAATGAACCAAAATGGGCGGAACAAGATGAAGTTGCATTCTTTAATAAAAATAGGTGGAATGCCATCACCCCTTAGATTTTTATCTAGATTAAGATAGTTAATAGTTTGGAGGGCATCGCTAATACAAAACTCTAGATTCATAAGGAACACATTGGAATCGTAAAAATTGAAATTCAGATCAGGTCGGAAGTTCTTTGTTATTCCAGAATATACATCTAGGGATCGGACTATCAGCTCTAAACAACATTTGACAAACTTCCAGAAAGATTTCGAGTTTGAGAATAAATGGTATTATGGATAAAAGTAGAGTAATTAAATTTAGGTAGGTGTTTATATTGAATATAAATATGAGAAAAATAATCATCATATTTATTAGATCGCTTCCACGGTTGGTAGGTATGTTTTTTTTTTAAAGTTAATTTTTTAATTTCAGTGGAAAATCATTTCGGATATGTCGACTTAAATATACATAAATATAATAGTTATAGTATAAAAAAATCAATTGCGTTATCGAGAAGAAGGTAATGTTTGTGTCTCAATTAATTCCATTTAAGTAACTTAGGGTAGTATATTAGGGTAAATAATTTTATTGAAATTTATCCATCTCCCAAAAGGAGAAACAGTCAATACTAAACTCTAATTATTAGAGTCAATTAGTGGAAAAGTGAATACAGGATAATAAGAGTTAAGAGGCAAGAAATAATTAGCAGAGATCATAAGTTCAGAGATCAAGAAATTAACAAATACAAATCAAGTATGTTGTCTTATCTGTATTATTTATCTGTGTTTTCCAAGTCAATGTAATGATTATAATAGAGAGAGAGAGAGAGGGTGGGGAATTAGAGAGAACGCATGTGTACCATCTACAATTAAATGAATTGTATTGAACTATATTTTAACGAAAAGATGTTTCACACTTGTTACAGAAGATTGTAGTAAAGAATATTTTCAATTGTTTTTGCAATTTTTAGTGTTTAAAAGGCCTTTATTTTACACCAACAAAATATATATATATATACGAGTAACAATAACAATAATAATAACACTAATGAGGATCACGATAATACCGTGATTGCGTCTAAATACAAGACGGTGTACGAAGATAATTATTATTAACGCGAGAGTTATGTAGGAGACACTGCAGACTGCACACTCACCAGACGTGGACTATTGAATACTAGAACTGTTCTGTTAACGCGTCGAAATCAGTTCTTTTATACTGTGACTCTTGTTATGTCCTTTCCCCTCAAGGGGTAAGAAAGCGGGTGTTGTCTATGGTCAGGCCCATGAGAGGCTTTTGACGATTGCCTCGTGGCCCTGCCGATACTGTAACCTGGGTCCACGTCGTGGGAATGTTTATACTGCAGTCTGGGTTGTGTCCCCTACACAATTAATACCCCTGTTCGCGAGAGTTCCATTTTTGCCGCCACCAAACCCCCTCTACCTGGGTCGTGGCACGTGGAATCTCCGCGAAGCAGGATTGCGTCATCCACAACGGCATGTTCGCGAAAGTTCCTTTTTTCCGCCACCGACACCCCTCTACCTGGGTCGTAGCGCGTGGAATCTTCGCGAAGCTGGATTGCGTCACCCACAAAGGGCCCGCCGTAACGTCTACTGCGGCGCGGCGTAGCATATTCGCGAGAGTTCCCGGTGTTCCGCCGCCGAACCCTCCACCTAAGCCTTGGCACGTGGAACCATCGCGAACGAGGATTGCGTCAGCCACAGGTGTCGAGTCAAAGATTTCTCGCACCCCATCGGCGTAGCGTCAATCAAACCGCGAGCCTTGTAAACGCGACATCCTCTACAAGCGATACCGAGGGCTAACGCCCCACCCATACTAGCGCGTGAACAACAAAAATTATACAGTCCACTTTACCATTAAAATTAAGATCTCGTCACGCATACGGACGCGCTAACAACCCCTCTTCCTCACGAGAAAAAAATAACTCGTTATTGGGTTTCTATCATATCTAACGGAATAATCATTAAACGGAATTTCAGCATTCGATATCAATATATGTCCACTAATATAATAATATCATACTTATAGCGAGATAATAATAAAAGAGCGGTAATTTTGATTCGGAAACCTCTTACGTTCTAGTAATAGGCACACAACCGTCTAAATCTGGCAATGGCTTGTAATATTGTTGACGTGTCGTTCTAATAGCGGATGGTAAGGACTGGATCATTGGCCGAAATAAGTTAATTCCAAAGATATGTTTTTTATTGGATTCTTTATAATTATTTTTCCTCTTCAACAATTCGAAAGTGAAGATAGATGAAGATTCATTCTCAGCAATCTATTCTTATTAAACATCTTCTTACCGAGTCTCGTGATTTTTATGTTATCATAATTGCACGATTTTATTCAAGATATCAACAATGAAACTGGGGGTAAGACATGACGTCGATAATCCACTAGGGCTGATGGACTCTTTTGGGTTTCTAAAAATTAGATTGTTAGACCTTGTACGCCTTCCTTCAATTTCGGAAATGACACCTTTCAAAAAAACCTGGTTAATAGAGTTCTGTGTAACGTCAGACGACCGACATAGGAACTTGACGTAAACAATGTATTTGAATAGGAATTTAACATTAATAATGTATACCCCAACATACGTGTCAATAACCCCCGTTGAACCGTCCGACAAATAAAATATAGCTTACCAATTAACTTTCATAAACATAACACCTCCCACCCTCATATAACCAGCAATAGAAAAAAATGATCGAAGTTGGTATAAATAGAACAAGCATGGCCATAGCATATCAGTTATATACATTTTTCCTAATCGATGCATTGTGACTTGGGTTCCGATTCTTGCGAACATCATTAAAAATCTTCGCATTTTATAAAAGAATATTTTATACTGTGTGCGTCTTTTGTTAAGTTCTCTACTAAATATCATATTAAAAACTTTAACATCACATCACTATTTTCTTTTCCTGACTTTTACGATCCCTGCGATTCGATCAGCAACGGATGTGCACGGTTTATGACATGCTTACTATTATGTTTACGATTACAAAGTCGGTATTATACCTATATAAGGCGAAGTACAAATTACAAATGTTTCTAAACATATTGAAATAAATTTAAATTTTTAAATTAGTATTCAAGAAACATAATATTTTAATCCGTTGAAACTAAATCTTATAGGAGAGCGATTCATACTTTGGGCTCTGGTCTGTTTACAAATATACTAATCTATCGAGACGATACTATAAACATTGAACGCTGCGTAGTTGTCTCTCAATGAGCAATATCAAGCTTAGTATTCATTTGGCCGTGATTGGTAAATGCAGCATAACGTCTTCTTCTTTAAAGTTGTAATTATAATGTGTGATAAAAGCAACGCTGATAATTTTGTAACTGTATCCAGTGAAAATTCAGATAATATTGTGGAAATATTGTGCGAAGGACATGTCGTCCGAAAAGTTCTGTGTGGAAATATTTTGAAAAAAGGAATTCCGATACAGTACAATGCACAGTTTGCTTAAAAGAATTAAAAATGAGACTTAAAAAAAGGTAACACCACATCCCTTATGTGTCATTTAAAAAGTCTATATAATATAAGAATCAATTTGAGTGAAAATACTATTGGGTCGAGTAGAGAAAGTAACATCCGCCATAGGCAAATAACGTATTTAAACAAAAACTCAGCAAAAGCTAAGTATCTAATCGATGCAATTGTTTGAATGAAGAATTATATTTCTTGAATATTTAAATAAATTTATTTCAATATGTTCGGCAGCCCAATAAAATTGAGCTACCCGAAAGTATCGAGCTACTCGAAACTGTTGAAAATTCATGTGCGTCGGGAATCCGTCTGAGTCCGCCCGAACTTCTAAAGTTCAACACGACTAGTCGGGTACCCGTGATTTCGGGTACTCGCACACCCCTATTAACAAGAAATTCTAACCTGTCCTTTGTCAGTTAACAAATTATACATACATAGAAACCGTCATTCGAGATCATCGAGTGGTGTCAACAGATGGCGTGAAATATTTCGATATTCTTGTGAATTTTCGTCTCCAATCTTTCACAGAGTTTCTTAAATTCAGTCTCAAAAAACTCTTGAAGACTCCGATATTCGAGAAATTAGCGATATTTCTAGTCATGATAAGTTATATCTTCATTAAATAATAAAACCTCACAATAGGCCAACTTCCGTTAAACCATAGATAATCCGTTCTGACAAAGCACGTAGAAGAAATTCCACAAATTAAATAAGTCACAATTAAACAAGTTTGCCGCATCTTTTGCAAATTGAAGTAAGACTATTATTAGAAGAAGACAGAAAACCAATCTGATTAAAAAGGTAGAACCGTTGCGATACGAAAAATTCAATATGATAGTGTTCATTTATGACAACAAAACTAGATGCAGTCGACGTCGTTTGTAGACTGCAGATTTTTATGTATCTATGGAAAATTTTCAATGCACAGAATAAAGGTAATATAATAATATCCAAAGTATAATACTTGCTACAATATTTAGCGAGTGAAAGAAATCTCAGTTTAGTTTCTATAATCTGCATAAAAATCTGCAGTTTAATAATTAGATTCACATTTTATGTTTTTAACTTTATTCATTTATTGATTTTAACACATATTAATTTATAATATTTTTAATATTAAATTTAAATTTTGAGAATATTTATTTATTTACTGTATTTTTCCGGCATTCTATTAAACATTTTATTTCAGCAACAACTGAAGAAAAAGTTTCTTCGGTTACATCTCGTAAAATGCGCATTACATGTTCTTCGGTAATATTCTTATATGTCTCTTGGGCTGTAACATATATAAAAAGAAAAAATAATCATTTTAATTATTTAACTTGGTTTAAAATTACGATGAAATCATATAATATTCATTTAATAATAACACTTGTATACATATTAGTAATAAAAGCTTTAAAAATAAATAAATATATTACCATATACTAGTTATCCTGCGATTTTCTAATGTTATATACAAGCAGTAATAGCCGAAATATGGCGATATAACAGAAAGACTGACTATAGGCTGAATTGAATAGTAACGCACTTTTGAGTTAATAACGCATTCTTGAGTTGCATTTACGTATTCAGTGATACGTACTGATGTATTGACTGTTAAGTATTGCGAGTAACGCACTGACTATGGAATGATTGTATGTAACAATTTTGTATTTAATGATGCACTGACTTCCCTGCTGATGGTGGGTCTGTTTTACAGGAAAGTGATGGCGAGTGTAGGTTAATCATGAGCCTTTGAATCGTGAGCCTGACGTTTTTTTTTAAAACGATGAAATTATTAAGTGTACAATGATCGATGACAACCGTTTTTAGAAGCATTTTTGACCATTTTTAGAAGCAAACATAACAGGCACGCCTAACGAAGCCTAACGTCTTTCGTATATTAATAATTAGAATTATGTGATACCATCCTAACATTTAGTATAAACATAGGATCAGAAATTCTATTGTCCGCTATCAAAATCTGCATATCTCATAATGCAATTCTCAATAGCATTTCCTAATGGAACGAATCACCTTATTATTAGAATTACCACGCCAACCTGTCAAAATATTGGTAATAGCCATCATGGTTCGAGTTGGATTTCTTGGGGGAACTATTTTGGAACATCTATTAGGACATCAACAGCTTTAAAACTCCGATGGAATTAATGATTTTCGTAAGATCTATGGTATTTGCTAGGTATTCATCATTGGATAGTAATTGATTGGAGGTACTGATAGGTGGGATTTCTTTGGTAAAGTTGGAGACTTTCTTTGATCAAAGAATCCAAACCAAACCATCCATTTACCAAACCTACACGTAGAGCTTCTTGAGATATATGCAACAGAATGAATGGTCAAACATCAATAAGCTAAGATGGAAGAGATCATGCTAAGAGTTGTGTGGTCACCGTGACGATAAGTACAGTCCTAAAAGATCCCCGTGGAATACCTGGAACTACCCTGCAGTATTTAGTCTCCTACTTAGATTAGATCAAATGGAAAAAAAAGATGCCTCCTGAAAATGAATATATATTAAGGGAAAGAAGAAATAGTATTAATAAGAGTTATTGACAATCTGTTAACAAATGTTGATAATGTTATTATCTGGGTCTGTGTCTAGGGAGAAAGTAAAAAAAGAAATGTGAAGATAATAATCAAAACAAGGAAGTATAATGAGGGTGAAGGAAAAGAAAGAGAAGAAAAGGAAAGAAAGAGAAGAAAATTGAAAATTATTGTAGATTGAAGATTGTAGGAAAGAAGTATAGTAAAGTTAAGAAAAGAAGCTTAGCTAGTAATGGGAAAAGGGTAATTAAGAAACCCCTCTACTGGCGAAGCTATTATTATGAGAGTTGGTATAAATAAAAGAAGTAAGATTTATTGAGAAATCAAAGATAAGATTTCAAAAAATCTTTTAAAAAATGGAGGAAGTTTAACTGATCAGGAATACTACGAAGAAAACTTGTTAATAAAAACGAGAGGAAAAAGAAATGCAGAGAGAATAAGAAAGAAAACGAACGATGTGTTGGATGGCGATGCCAAGATGAAGGTGTCCCAGCCTATGGTACAAGTAAATATAAGATAGTACAAGTTAAAATATTATATCTACTACCGATTATAGAAGGAAATAAAATACTGTACAACATGTCAAAAATGTTGAAAGAATAATTGCAGTAAAATACTGACAATAAGCAATACTGTGACAGGAACCAAGTTAGCAGTTGATTAATAGAATAGATCAAAGAATAGATTAAAGAATGCGAGGAGATCATCAGCAGAAAGAAAACCGCGGAGCGAGCACGCGAACAGCAAATTTAGTCAGGATGAGGAGACGGTGCCTTGGCGCCGAGCTATGAATGTCTTTAGCTGAAAGTAAGGTGGCGATCCAGTAACAATAAACGTAAAATTGTTTCGGATTTTAACGTGTCTTTCTATTTTTGATCGGGCGAATGTGAACATGGTGTATGGGTAAGGTGAAATTTCAATATTGGTGCAATAGTTGACGACAAGAATAATGGTTCGTTTCATTAAACATCGCGACTCTGTGGAATAGTAATGCTGGATGTTGCCTTTAGCGTTATTAGAAAAGAAAGTAAAAATGGGAAGTGCAATATTCATTTCCCAGAGGAGATATCTCGAATTTAAACGTGTAGGTGCGGTGGAGGGGGAGAGGGCACCGGGACGGTTTTCGAGATTTCAATACATCGATGGCAGGTCGTCGCGAAAGTTTAGCCAATACGAATCCGGCCTGTATTATTCTATTTTATTCGTCCAGAGGAACGGAATGTCAATGAAGATTTCATGTTGAAAAAAAGGGCTCCTAAGATTAAGAGATTTTTCAGATGTAGGGTAGGGTTAATTGTAAGTCACATTAATCACGACTGCTTTATCAAAAAGAAGAATATAATAATATGCAGAAAGTGTGCTGGAAATGGATAAAAAATTAAGGTACAGAAGGAAATAAAGAAAGTATAATATACAAATAATGGTCTTCAGAGTCAAAATAACAGAGATATCATAGAACATAGAACATAGAAAATAAGACAGATTTGGTTTGTATCTCAGACTTGTATGATATAGTATATACAGTTAATGTCCCCATATACAGTAAGCGTCCCATTCGAAACCGAAGGTAGTCGTTTAGGAGGGAATGTATTTTGCGAATTGGCATTGAAAGAAAGAGTGGAGATGAACGTCAACTGTTATACAGATACCAGGCATGTGCGGCGAATTCCAGTATTGTTTATTACATTATTCGATTGTTATTTGAATACATTATTTAAACGTTAAAGAAATTTAACATTTTAATATTTTTTTTTAAATTGAATACTTTTTAAACTTAATACATACATACTTACTTACTATACTTTTAAACTAAATAAAATAATAAATTATAACAAAGTAATAATTATAAAATGAATGTAATTAATTTAAATTTTTCGAAAATTTATTGAAATTCCTATAAAAATATGTAAACATTAAACCCACTGATAACTTTATGTATACTCTTACCATGACTAGTTAAAATAACTGTCTTTAAAAAAAAATAGTGTTTTTTACATTTTGTTAAAGACAGTCACGACAAGATTGTATAGATTTAGTAAATGAATCATGGACCACTATAACTTCTGCGAATATATTCAATTCTTGGAAGTGAATATAGAGAGACAGGAATCCTTAAAGAAACAGGAATAGCTAAAAAAAACTTGACGGATTCTCATTGGAAACTGTTCCGTTTTATGTAGTATGTGAAACAATTGTGATGAAAAGTTACAGAGTGGATCAATGAATATAAAGAATTAAAAAAGAATCTTCTCATTCGCAGCCTCCTGCAAATCCAATAGAGGCAGAAGAAATTGACAGATTGTTACACTATCAATAAAAAATTATTGCAATAGAATTAGAAATTGCAAATTATGCAAAATCTATAATAGATTGTTACAATTTAAATTTGAGGTAATTTTTATTTATTCTTATTATTATTTTTTTTCTATAATATCTCTACCATTATTTATTCTTATTATTTAATGTATTTTAATATAATTATTAATGTAAGTATTAACGAAATATTCAACATTGTAATGCTTATGAAAATGAAGCAATCACTTAAGGGGGTATTCTGGTAATCCGACTTAAAAAAATCAATTTTTTTTTTTACATTTTCTCAAAGTATATGCTTTCGAAAATGTCTATGTAAAAGAATTTGTTTAAATTCGTAAAATTAGCAAAGTTATAGATGTTTAAAGGAAACGGTGTACTGCTCGCAAGTATGAATATTTCTGTACAACTGGTAACAGAAACTTCAAATGTGTTTTTCTCAAATCCATATTTTTTAAACTGGCTGATAGGATATCTCACATTTTAGTTGACCAATTGACTTGAAATTTGGAGATTTTCACCAGATGTACCTTTATCGCATGAGCCACGGATTTCAAAATCTGTTTTTTTCTATTTTTGTTTACTACCCAAAAGACGAAAAGCACAAGGAAAATATTTCGATATTTAAATTTCAAAATGCTGCCATTTTTTTCATTTTCGAAATTTCGCTGTTTCCGTGGTTCATGCGATAGCCATATTTATACTAATTAAGATGTATTTTGGTTTTTTAATTTCAAATAACTAATGACTCAAATAAGATGGACCGGAATCACGTCAGTGATTCGAACTCGTTTTTAAAAACATACTTTACTTAAAGCTATATAATTTCCACAACTTTCATTAATTTCATTAAAACAAAATTGTAAATATTCTTTAAGTATGAATAAATCTCTGTGCGAAAACTGCATACTAAAATGTATCATGTATCCCCAAAAAATTGATTTTTACAAGCCGGATTACCAGAATATCCCCTTAAACAAACACTATTATATTTGCTATTTAAAATAAAATCCGCCTAACGTTGATCTGAAACAATCATAATGTGTAAAAATATCGGCATCATATATTGGTTCTTTTGTGTTGTGTAAGGTGTTATGTTTCACGCGGCCGCATGATAAACATGTGACGATGCATGTGCCACGATGGTAAGAAGAGATTACTCCAAATAAAAATACTGATTACGACACCAACACTTTTGTCACTCAATGTCAAGAGACGTATCTCTGACGTTATAACGAAGGAATGCGCGATCATTCCACTACAACAATCGGGGCTTGTTCATAATTTGTTATAAAAATTGAAGTATCAATAGTAGAATACTGGATATTAAAATACGAGGTTTGACAAAGTACAAAATAAAGAGTTCTACAAGAAAGACTTTTCATAGCTCGACTGACGACTGACTTCTTTATTGATTCTTTGCAGGATGTTATCTCAGGAGCCTTTTCAGAAGAGACAGATAACTTTGGTCGTGATACATCGACTCCTAGATTTAATAACGCACGTTGCAATGTATGTAGCTTAGCATCGGTGAATTGGCATCAGAAGCAAGTATCACTGATGCAGGAATGAGATATCTATTAGTTGAATAAAGAAAGTCCGTTTCAGATTTTGCTATCCTCATCGCTACGACTGTCGTAATACAACGGGTCGGATCGAGAATTTTGTGGATAACTCTTGACTCATAAAAGATATTGCAATGAAATTTGTCATAAATATTTAAAAGAAATATTAAATGATATACAATATGATATATTTCATGTTTGTTTAATCGCTGTTTTATTAATTTTATAAACAAATTTATTAAACAAATTCGACAAATTGTTTGTTTCATAATCTATTTACTATATTTTTGAAGTAATTTAATTTTGAACAATCATATGTAGATAAAACTTTTAATTTTAAAATTATGAGCAAAATCGAATAATGCTGAATATACACAAATTATGCTTATAATTTAAATTTGAAAAAAATCGAATTCGTTTGGCTGCAGCTAGTTGTTAGATGACCAATCTAGCCTGACGATATTGGCTCAGTATTAATGCTGAATTAGTAATAGTCCATTTAAAAGTGGACTATAAACAGCTGGTCATAAAAGCAAAATTTAGTAGTTGGTCATCTATGCTTCTTCCCCTTCTTCTTGACAATGATGATAACCGAAAATACATAAAAACAAAAAGAAGCTTCAGAATTCCTTTTCATCAATCCGACTGAAGATTTTGTACACGACCACGATTTCAACTTGGACTAAACCTCTTTAAAGTTCAAAAGTGTTGTTTTATTACGCGGAATTCATCACAGTTACCAATTTTTCGAAAGGACAAAAAATCGTCACCCTCTCCCCTTTAAACGGTTTCGATGCAAGAATCAGAGTCTCGGTTCAATTGGTGAACTAAGATTCCGAATGAAACTCAGAAAGAGACTCAACCAAAACAAACATACAATTTAGACAAAATGAGAATTTTGGGAAAAGTTTATAAATATTTATAAATTGCACGAGTGGAATAATATGACAGAAAGAAGATTAGATTTGATATTATAGGAAAAAAATCGCATTTAATTTGAGATGCTTAAACGGACATCAATTAATTAACAAATTAATCTTCGCAACTCTTTCGAGTTGCTAAAAATCTTAGTGTTGCAAATAGTCTTTTTTCTACATTAACTGCATCTCTCATGACTGTATTTCTTTTTTCAATCCTTGGGCGAATTTTATTCAACAGATAATAAAAAGTAGAGTTATCCATACGCAGATAATTTCTATAATCACAAGGTTCATTTGTCTTTAGTTCTTTTAATAACGCGGAATTGGAAAATCTATTTCTTTGGATTAACCATCATTTTGCCCATTTTTTAAAAGTATTTAATTTCTTTCTATTTTTTGTAAGTAATAATAAACTTCCTATTACTAACAATAATATTGAAGCTGGAAGACGATTTGACATTTTAAAACACGTGTTTCAACTTGGCGCCATACGAAAAACTAAAAAATTGGTGTGTGGAGGCAAGCTGATTCTGATGCAAGTTTCATGAAACCTAGGAGTCGATGCATGCATCGTCGCATGTTTCAACATGTGTGGGAGCCTTCAACACGTTCATTGCCACGTCACCCATATCTGAGTATGCTTCCGTGAAGGCCCCGCCACCCAGATATGGATGACGTTTAATTGAATTTATAAATAAGAATTTAATGGAATAAGCACTGGCAAATATAAAATATACAAAATAAAAATAAAAAATGAAAAATTTACACATTTATATTTAAAATAAAATAAAACATTACATTACGTTGTAAGATATTTGTTAAAACAGTTCAAACACATTTGTGGTAATTTTGGACAATTTTGACAATATGTTGTAGTTTTTTTTACATTTTTTCTCGCTTCTTGGCGTTCAAGAAATTTTCTCTTCTTTTGATAACATAGAACGCAAATCCTTCTAATAGGCTTGCCCTGCTGATTCTTACAAATCTTTAAATGGTGAGACACTTTTTTCGTTTTCTTTCTTTCATTGTCGGGCCTAGTATTATATTTTCCGAGTACAATAATTCTCTAATTATAAGTTTCCATATCTTAATTTCTGTGACTAGAAGGCTTATCACTTTTTCATCCAAAAATAATGAAAGAACTTCACCTGGGTTAATGTTGGAAGGCAAATCCATCAGAAGCCCACTTTTTCCAGTGAATGTAAATGATTGTTGCTTGTTGGTGAACTCGTTCCACTGGATATTGTCCAAAGAATCACCAGCATTGGTCAATTCCTCTTCTGCTATAGCAAATTCTTCTAACATCTCCTCAAGGTCTTCACTTGCATATGATTCCTCGTCATCCGAGTCTGAATCTGATGAAATTCTATTTATAATCCTTCTTGTAAAACTCACTACTTCTTCATCACTACCCTCCTCACTTTCAATTATATTTTTACACTGTGCAACGAACATTTTGAGGATAAAAAATCACTGATGTGCTTGTCAGACAAAGTATGTTTTTTGACTAAATGAAGGTTCTGGAATAAATTCAGTGAGATCCCTCGCAGTCCTCTTTCCGAAGAGCTTATCGCTTTCCTCATTTCGTTTCTAAATGTTTTACTTTATAATGACACGAAGGTTCGAAAACTTTAGGTCACAGCCACGCAAATGCCTACTCGAATTCCAGCTGATCACTTTGTTTATGTTCTGGCGCTCCGAATTTGAAATTTGGGCCCCGCAGGAAACTCAATTCACGCTTGGCAATGAACGTGTTAAAGTGTATCTCAGCAAGTATGTTTTGAATAAGTATGCAAGTATGTTTTGAAATCTGAAACCTATGTCCCTTTAAATACTCTGTTAAGAATTCGTCATGCTACGAGCCGTCTTCAGGTTCGATCAAGGATCAAAGTACAAATCAGAGAAAGATACACGTATTTTTTGTTAGGAAGCTACAGCGTGAAAAATCTATCTTGTTCCGATAAAGTTCTGTGAAACTGTAAAGCATAAGTTTTCTTCCTATCCCTTGATCTGCAGAAATATAATTTGCACCAATAATTGAACAAATTCAAAAAATAGCAAAAAGTATTATAAGAATAATTATATCAATAACAAGATGTCTTAAAATATGTATTAAAATAACAAATAGTCATTTTGAAAAATTTCTAAAAAGTACGAAGTAATAAAATGCACAATTCAGTATATCTGAAGTAAAAATACGTTAAACTTATGTTTATATTAACTTTTTTTCACTGTTTCGATATTTAATAAGATTCTGCACTATTATATAATAAACTTCTATGATAGGACATATTAGAATACTAGAAACGTATGAAATGAATTATTATATATACATATATATACAATTACTTACATTTCATTGACAAATGTCCAAAAAGTTCGGGAGCTGCGGGATTAAATGCATCAATATTTTTTACACCTGTCGTGGATTTTCTAGCCCAAATGTAAATTCTTACATCTTTATATTCTTCTACAATACTTAATTTTCCTCTTGTAATGTAAACGTTATGTGCTATCTCTGTATTTTGTAAATAGTTTATAATCAAAAATGCCCAATTAATAAAATCATCCATATTCTGAACATTGGAATATTTTATACAAAAACCCTTTGCTGGATACTTTTCTAATATCTGTACAGGCCCTGCATATTCTTCAAGATCCTGAAAGATAAATCCATGATAAATCCAGTAACAATAATAATGAATAAATGTTATATTATAATAAATTACAATATTTAAAAAATTATATTAAAAAGAAAAGTAGAAAATATATAATATACACGAATTTTAAGCTTTCATAAATCATAAAATTATTATATCATTTTTAATATGTATTTGGAAAAAATGTCGTGTCTAATAATGATTAATTTTATTAATATTTTCTTCATTTTATTTAGCTTCAATAACAAGTGATGTTAAATAAAACGCGAGAATTTTAAAATCTAGAAGTGAAATTATTGCCTAAATTGTTTTCATTAATAATATTAGTTGGATAAATTTGTATTTTTCTATAATATCTAAAAACAAATTTGTATTTCTGTATAATTTCTCATTTTTTGTATGTTAATAAACTGCCTTGTTGTTAGTAGATTTCTTTGTGTGTATAGTAAAATTTCATTTATTGAAAGGAAATTTCATTATGATTAAATAAATCTATGCCGATTAAATTCATTTATTATGACTTTCTATTAGTTGAAGAAAAAAAAATAATGGAAAGAATCAATAAACTATTATATTATGAACTTCATTTATACAAATTGTTTTTTGCATTTGACAAATTCAGATAGATGGAATTCTATCAAAAAAACGATTTTGTAGATTTTTCTTCTTTATTAACTTGACATAGTTAATATTATATCAATCTCATGCATCATACACAAATTATAATTTTCATATTCACATTCCTTCCAATGTTAATAATGTTAGAAGTATTATTATAATTAAATGTAAAACAGCGTGATTCTACATTTTTGGATTAGTGGAGATTTGTAAAAAAAATTCCGTACAAAAAAAAAAAATTAATTTTGAGCATAATTTGTAAAGTCAAATTTTTTATTCTATCATGTTCTATCTAAAGAACTGTGCGGAAGTGATTTGCTAGGTTTAAAGCTGGTGATTTCAACTTTAAAGATCAAGAACGCCCGGGTAGCCCCTCCACCACAGATGAAAATCAGATTAAAACACTGATCGGAAATAACCCACGCTATACGACACGTAAATTAGCAGAAATGTTAAATATTCACCATCCACGAGCATTTTTTGGAGCTTGGCTGCATGAACCGTTTGATGTATGGGTTCCCCACGATTTAACGGAGAAAAATCTGATGGATCACATTTCCATTTGCGACTCGCTCTATAAACGCAACGAGAAAATACCATTTTTGAAGCAAGTAGTGACAAAGGATGAAAAATGGATCATTTATAATAATGTTAAGCGAAAAAGATCTTGAGGAAAGCGGAATGAACCACCTTTAGCCATCCCAAAAGCCGGTCTTTATCCAAAGAAGGTCATGCTTTGTATCTGGTGGGATTAGAAAGGGATCCCACCTGTACAACCAATCCGACCTGTATTATTTTACCAAACAACAAGACGATAAATTCAGAGTATTGTTCCCAATTAGACGAATTAAAGACAGCAATTGAACAAAAAGAAGGGCGTCGTGTTTCATTAGGACAATGCGCGGCCTCATATGTTTTTGATAACTCGACAAAAGTTGTTGGAGCTCGGTTGGGATGTTCTACCCTATCCACCATATTCATCAGACCTCGCGCCCTTTAATTTCCACCTATTTCGATCATTACAAAATTCCCTTAATGGAAGAAACTTCAACTTTTTGGTCGAAATAAAAAATCACGTAGAAAAGTTTTTTGCTGAAAAACCTGAGATTCTGGAATGACGGAATTTTTAAGTTGCCTGAAAAATGGAGAAAGGTTGTAGAACAGAATAGCACCTATATAATTTAATAAATACAAAATGTAAATCTTCTGTGTTTCAATTTTCCTTCAAAATCGGCACGAACTTTCCGAACAACCCAATACTATGGAGGTTTCCAGAATTTCTCATTACTGCCCATAAAAATGATTCGCGTAGGATGGCAGGTCTGGAAAACGGTCTCATCATCTTCTGGAAATCAACGCGTTATCTGTACAATATTTCTAGTGCGCACGTATTTATGGCATAATAATTGCTATTGTGCGAAAAATTCCTTAGATTTGAAACTAACTTAGATTTATGGAAATTTTCTCTAAGTAGCTTATACTTAAGAGATGAAACATTTTATTATGGGATCGCGTTGACAACGACGATGCCATCTTGTAATAGAAACATTGAGTGACACAGCTTCAAATGGAAACAGGCAACAAACGGCGAGATTTGTTGCTGGCAGCAGAAATTGAAAAAAATTCGGTAACAAGTAGCAATTTTTTTTAAGATACATGCAACATCTACACTAAAGTTATGTTGTTTCAGTGAGGACAGAGTTTAATGTTGAAGAAATATAGAAATATGATGAAATGTAAAAATGCGATTTTGGAACATTTTTTAAATAGCAAAATGAAAAAAAAAGGAAGAAAAGAAGGCATGAAATATATAATGGTGGATTTAAGATGTTTACAAGCAACAATAGATACTATTTTCTTTGCATCAAATAAATAAATAAGTGAAACAAAGAAAGTGAATTCGAAAACTAATAAAATTTCAACATCTTTTCTGAGAGAACATGTTGAGTTGTGATCCATAATACAAAGTGTCTATACAAATTAAGTCTCTTTACAATTTCAAAAATTTATTACAAAGGCAACTGAAAAGACAGAGAAGTGGAAATTGTTACAAAATACATATATATTTAAGTTTTTTTTTGCCTCATTTAATACATCTCAATATGGGCATTAGTTGCACGAAGCACATCAAAACGGTACTCGATTTCTTGCCATGTTTTCGCTGTAGCACACCCTCATCAATAGTGCTAATAGTCAGCAATCCTCTGCTTTAGTGATGTCTCCTTTGTTCGATACGCGATACACAAAATGAGAATCTGGGAATTAGAAAACCCTCATGTGACTAGGGAACTTCAGCGAGATAGTCGAAAGTGAATGTGTGGTGTGAAATCATATGCAATTGAATCATTGGTCCGTTTTTTTTCGACAAGACATCAATTACTGCAAATGTTTATCTTGACTCACGTGGCACCATAACTACATCACCTTTGACCAACCATCATTTCGTGGGTTCCTAAATAAAACATTTCCAGACCAGTGAATTAGAAGGGGGAACCAATTCTCTAGCCACTTCGTTTACTAGATATCATTCCCTTCGACTTCTTTTTATATGGTTATGTCAAAAATAAAAATTCGTGTATCGAACAAAGGTATAGGACATCACTAATCTAAAACAAAGGATCATTGATGCCATTGCCACCACTGATGAGAAATCGAGTACCGTCTTGATGTGCTTCGTGTAACTAATAGTGCATATAGAGGTGTATTAAATGAAGCAAAAAAAAAAAAACTTAAATATATATGTCTCATTTTGTTTGACTTTTTATTTGCCTTTGTAATAAATTTTTGAAATTGTAAAGAGACTCTATGGACATTCTGTACAATGCAATAAAAATTTAAACTTGAAAATCAGACTCAAAATCAGTTTTGCAACTCACTTTTTAAACAGATTTGAAATTGTAGAATTACCTCTTAAAACAATAAATAATTTTTTGATGCCCTATACAATAGTTTAAAAAAAAAGAAAAAAAAATAAGATACAAGATAATATTTTTGAACATTTGAACTTCGAAGTTAATACATTAGTCTAAATAGTAAATGAATAGTAAGATTCAGAAAATTGTATCCTTTCATTGCTCTAAAAAATTTATCGTAGTATCCATAACAGTAGATATCCATACTATCACTACTATGACAACTTTTTATTAACATAATTTTGTAGAAAATTAATGAGTAGCGTTGATTAGTATATTAAAAATTATATAATTCCATTTAAAAAAACGTGCAGCGTTGATATCATATGATTTTTACATCTTCATTTATAAGAGAATGTGAATTCTTCGAAAATATTTATTTCTTACCTGAACCATTCTTTAATGTAATGAGTAAATTATCAGTAATTCATATTTATAACTTCATATTTATACTCTGTGTAACATAAAATTGATATTTGAGATAAAAAAGAAAGAATAAAAATTTATTTACAATATATTCCAGTAACATCTTCCAATTCAAGTAGTATAAATGCCAATGAAGATGGTTTACAGATGCATAAGCACAAAGACTGTTAAAAGCCATTCTGAGATATCTGGAAACATATTACATTATATTAGTTTTCAGTCATTTACTAATTTTAATTATTATTCTCATTGTCTCTAGATCTTATATCACAAAAATTTAAATTTATTTCAAAATTTTAATCTAAATCGGTATTATTAAAGTAAATAAATTATAATTGATATTAAATTATAATTAATAAATTAGTGAGTATAAATAAATAAATCAGTATTTATTAAAAATACTATTTTACTATAAATATCAACAGAATGAAAATTATTAAATTATTTCATATAACTATACTCAATTCTTTAACTATGAATACCACTGAATACTGAATATTAGTATTCTAATAGGATTACAAAATAAGTAATATTGTTCCTTTAATCCAGATTTTTTAGTTCAACTTCATGGGAAAATAAAATCATAAAATTAAAGTGTAAGACCTATTGTAGCATTATATGTATACATGTATATTATACAAAATTTACAACACAAAATGATTTAAGACGTGTAATTAAAAACACTTATAGTTGACAGAATTAATAAACGCAATGGGTTCTTTATTAAATAGTATGGAATATACCATAATGGAAAAATAATGTAAAATGTATTAACCTTTTTAAGCCGCGTGATTAAATAACAAGAAATAAATGAAAAATAAAACAAAAAAAAAAGAAAAAACTAATATTTCATTTGATAATAGTCCATCGACATATTCGCGCTAACCGATTATAGATGTCCTCATTTTTTAACAATAGTATTACATATTATACATATAATATAATATTATATTACAACAGTTATATTTGTGTCAAATGTCATATTAATTATAATCAAAAATTTTAACCTATCTTATTAAATTATTGGGAATAACTGAACATTATATTTTGTGATAAAATTAGGAATTTCGAAAATAGAATTATTAAATAATTGTTTCTTTATTTACGACGCATATTAACAATCTCTTAAAAAATTGAATACTTACGGAGACGAACTTAATGAAAACAATTCAATAGCTTTAAATAAGCTATATTTTGTTATAATTTGAGGTAGTTGTTTACATCTTTGTGGCAACAACAAAGAATGACAATATTCAATTGGACTAACATTGACTGCAATTATGTCATCTTTATCTAATTTCATTATTTGTTCTTCTGATACGAGCTTGGTAAAATTAAATTGTTTCTCATTGAAAAGTTGGTTCATTGATGTAATATTTTCTGGAAATCTCCTTTTGCAACCACGATCAATATTCAGCTAAAATTAATAAAATATATTAAATATTTTAACATTACACTTTTTTAATGTTATTATTTTATATTTATTTATTTATTTTACATTCATTTAATATTACAAAACGATTAACAATAATGGTTGGAACATGTTTTCAAAAAATACACTTAACGAGCCTGCCAAAAGTATTAAAAATCATCCAAAATTTATTAAGAAAAAAATAAATAATAACAAATAAAAGAAACAAAATTTTGATTACAACAAGGGAAAAATTTATATACATTTATAAAATAGTAATAAAAAAACAAAGCAATAGTTTTAACTCCAATGCCATTAATAATATTTGTGTAAATAAAAATATTAATAGCAGTATTGATAATAAGACTTTTCAGACTCTATATTATTTGTAATTGAAATCAAAATACTGTACAAATACAATATCTGAAGTATATAAAACATGACAAAAATTTTTAATTTAAGATCACAAAATAATCAAACATAAATTGGAAAATTAAGAATATACAATATTGCTAAAAATTAGGTTCATAAAGCAATTGATTATTTGTAGTTGGAATGTAAATGGAATTAGAAATAAAATAAATTAAGAGAAATTTTAAAAGAAACATAGCATATATTAATTACTGAGATTAAATCTAAACAATATAATGAAAATAGAAAGTTACGCACACATTAGAAATGATATATATATATATAATGCTGACGGGAAAAATTTAAATATACTATATTCTAAAATATTATTTTGTATTGAACAATTGTGTTGTATTATATAAATGAATTCATTAATTATCCATCTAATAATTAATTTTTATAATATATATAATAACAAATCCAACTTAGTTATTGATGAAAATATGTGCAGTATAATAAAACTAGTTTACAAATTTAATTCAGGTCATATATCAATAATATTACAAAGTGTGTAATATTATTGATGTAATATGTCAATTAATAAATCAAAATATATTTAAATACAACATTGACTGAAATTAAATTTAGAAAGACTAAAGATATAAAAATTGGACTAAAAAATACAAAAAAACAATAAAATTAATTCATAAATCCAACTAAATAAAGAGGTATAAAAATTCCTTATTCATAAAGTGAAAGATTATATGATGGAATTAAAATGAACAAAATATTAAACTATTAAAATGAACACAATATAAATAACCAAAGATTC
>KQ435715.1:72380-89170 GCA_001276565.1 Melipona quadrifasciata | reverse complement strand
ATTGAAAAAAGGCAAAATTTAAATTTTCTATGGTGGATTTCCAGTCAAAAAAATTCTCATTATTTTTGAAAACGTTTGAATTTTTACAAATTTTGAAAATAAAAGTATTTTTAATTTCTCATTTGCTACATAACGTAAAAATATCTTCAAAAAATCAAAAATTCAGAGTAATCAAAGCAAAAGCTATATATATTAAAAAGAATTCGATATGGGTGTTACATAATTTTTTTCACAAATTTATAAGACTTACATTTTTAATTATTTTTAAAAAATGCTCAAATTATCCAGGTGCAACTATTTGATATTTCGGAATTGAATTTGATCGAATAATTTTAATCGAATTCGAGCGAATACCTAAAACTCTAAGACAAGGAACAATCATACAGCCACCCATTTGGCTAGTTTCATCAGCAGACCGGACAGGACAGGACCGTGGAACAGTACAAAAATGTGGCAGCCATGTCAGATTTTTAGATTTAGCAACTATGTTTTCGTCAGGAAATCCTAAACTATCCCTTTAATTCGCTTTTTATTTTGTTATTCTGCACGATAACAATCGTGATGAAGGCAATTGGAAAGAGAATGAGAATGAGCAATACTCAATAAGAATATATCATTTTGGATTCGTATAAAATTTCAATAAAGTATGTTAAAATATGTCATTAAATTTTTGACAAAATTGTAAAGATATTCTATAGTATACTGTAGAATCCACGTGGTAAGAGAGGCACAATCACATGTTGAGGACTACAGTTTCTAGAAGAGATAGGCTGCTTATATCAAACAAAACGATGAGCAGGAGGGACTGAATGGGCTATTTGATGCGAGTTCTCAAACGATTAACCGCAACTCTTTCGCATATATGTCAATTATATATTTTACAAAGTCGTTCTACAAATCCACGTTTTATATTATTTCTTGCACAGTGAATGCCAAATTATTGTGTTTGCTTGACTGCAGAAGATATCTGTGACTACTAACGGGAAATTCAATTCCTTAATAAATGTTTCGTTCTGAAAAAAATTTCCCTAGAGTAAATGATTGGAATGAAATTCAAATGATTAAATTTTAATTTTTATGCTCTGTAAGTATATCGATATAAATATTTGATTTCCACCATTTTCATTTTGAAATGTAAAAATGATGTTGAAAAAAATTCTTTCCACTTTCAACGAATTTTCTTCTTAAAATAGCGCAAAAGTCGTTAATAAGCCATACAAGTAGTTGATGCGACTTTAAATAATGAAAATAAAAAAAATAATGCAACTTTATTTCGAAAATTTTCTTCATAAAAACAAAAACACAGCAAATATATTTTTATTTAAAAAGCTGCATAAAATTTGAAGCATTTCAAATAACATTAACCTTTTTCCGACATTGTACCCTAATATTTTGTTATTCACAATAGCACGTAGAAAAAATTCTGTCGTAGAAAATCAGAGAGATCTATTTAAAAAACAATATTTTTGTAAGATTCTTAAACAATGTCTTACTACTAAATTTGCATTTATTTATTATGGTTATTATATGTACATACATATATGTATGTTTTCTTGTCTCTGAATTCAATTCAATAAATAATTTTTTATTCAGTGTCCATATTTTTTTATTTTAATTTATGTCACCAATAGCGCTGTAGTGCAATAGTTGCCTACTATAAATTGTTATATAACAGAATGTGACATGAAAATGATAAGGAGGTCAGATGATCCTCGAAACGTGAGACACGAAAAAACATTGGATGTTTGGTCTATCCTATTAGTCAATACTAGTAGTGCTGCAGTGCAAAATCTGACTCGATATGACAGGATGTGACACAAAAATGGTGAGGAAATCTTAGAAGCCCGAAAATGTACATTGTATATTTAGTCTAATCATATACCTCGTCTGTGGTAATATATTTAGGATAGTCATTCCTAAAGGAAATAGTATGAAACTTACATCAACGTGTTAATTCTGTATAATTTATTTTATAAAAAACGAAGGAAGATATAGAGGTAGTAATTAGATATAGAGATATAGAAGATATAGAGTAGTAATTATTGTATTTGTATTGTCCTTGTCTTTTATCTTTAAATTTTATAGAATATGCATTACTCAAGACTCCAAAGTATAATATGACTTCATTTCCGAATACAATTGATCAGAATTAGTCTAATTTTAAGAGTTAAAGAGTCTTTCGTTCGTCTCATAAAGGCAATCAATTCCTCAGTTGTACACCTAATATCTATATATTATAGAATTATTCAATCACATAGATCAATTGTTCCGTATCAGAGCACGCACATATATATCTAGTACTCACACACGCACTAGTGAAACAAATTAGTCCATACTATTCAAAACCATATTTGGGTGATCAAACATTATAAAGTATTTTTATGCAATAGTCAGGGTTGATGAGTCGACTTCTACAGACCACGAATGTTTTCGATGAAAGTACAATGCAGTAGAATAAGTTCACCATTCTATGAAATAATAGGAGCTTATGAGAAGGAAGAAAACTGCTACTGTGTCGTTTTAGATATTGAGAAAACATACGATGAAATAGCATATTATAATTTAATAAAAAAAAACCTAATTAAAAAACTGTCGGAGTATCTAATACTTTATAGTGCATACTTTTATGGTAAAGTAAGCAACGAAAATTAAAAAATAGGAGAATATAAGGGAATGCTTATGCAAAACATATTTGAATTAATTACATTAACATTTATGATAGTGGTAAACAAGTTAATCTAAAAGCTGTAAGTAAATCTATTACATCCATAGATAATATATGAGACGATAATGATTGACCTATATAGCGGCCAACTACGAGTTCCGAACACTGACTAGCATAAGCCGCAAGTTGTGCGCCTAGCGTCGAAGTCCTAGCGATCTTCGATGTTAAGCATGCAGAGTGCGGAACACTGCTAGGATGGGTGCCGGATCCAGCCTAGCGGATAGTTACTAGCCCTTAGCTAGTAGATAGTTACTGCGAGACGAAACGCCGCAATCTTCGCCGCCTTTTTTCTCTCATTTACCCAAATCCTCCGTTCCTTTAATTCATCCATTCATTATCCATCCTGGGACACCTGAAACCTTTAACAAAGGAATATAAATGTTGTACCTTAAAACATCAAAACTAAATGCCGATATATATAAAAAAATCATTCCTCAGTATATATAAAAACAAATAAAATACGTGTTTCAAAATTCATTAAATGAAATATTAACGCAGGGCCCTCATAAACTATACCATATAAACCATAATAGAGTTGCATAAATCATATAAGGATTTAAAAAAGGATTAAAAATAGTATTCACAAAATTACTATAATTAATTAAGAGAAAATTCAAACTAAAAGTTAAAAACAAAAAAATAATATATATATTACAATGATCAGTTTACTATGGACAGATATATAGGATAGCTCTATGGAAACAGCTACCAAAAAGTAGAAAAAAATTAAAACAGCACAATCGAAATTATTAATCTTCTTTTCAAAGACACCGTATATGCTTTCCATACTTTTTACAATATCGTTAATTATTTTCAATAATGCAGTTAAAGGCATCTTTTTGTTTTCTAATTTTTGTAAATTAAAGAAGAAAATGTCATAATAATAATGTCACGAAGGCCATGTTTTGTTTTTAAGGTGCGTAAGACAATAAAGTCCGCACCAGGTAATAGTAATACGGCCAGAACAGCAATTGCGAGCGTCGTAAATTCTAGGATTATGAAGGGTCAGCACTTAGGCCGGCGGGCCTAATATACACCAGATGATAACGTGCAAGGCCCGGAAAAAGCCCGCTACGTCATTGAGAAATTGCAGCCCCACTCTAGAAAGAGTAGGCGGCGCAATTTCCCCGACAGAGCTAAAAACGCTTGGCCAATTAGAAAAACTAAAGCCAGTGTCCGAAGTTCCTTAAAAGACGACGTGAGTTAGAGCGACAGACATGGAGAAATAACGCGCACTCACAGTGAGAAGTAACCCGCTCGCATATCAAGTAACTTGCTCACCATCAAGCTAGCTTGTACAAGTAAGGTTTCCAAATAAAGGATTACAAAGAAGAACTCAAGCTCGTCAATCATCCATCCTTCTCCAAAAACATATACGTTATAACGTATAACAGATAACCAATATCGTACAATGAAAAACGTACAGCGTGTAACGTATAATGTATAATGTATAACGTATAACAAACAACGCACAACTGTCGTAACGTTTAACATACAACGTAAGACGAATAATGTCTAGCGTACAACGTTATAATGTATAATTTTCAACGTATAACGTTATAACGTGTAACGAACAAAATTATGATAATAAACGTATATCGTAAAACGCATAACGCATAACGCATGACGCATGACGCATGGCGCACACACACATGACGCATATCTTATAACGTACAACGTATAACGTATAACGTATAATGTATAACGTATTTCATTTAATGTATAACGTCTAACGTAAAACGCCTGAATGTCCCTATCGTCTTTATGTTTGACGACCTTCTCAGTTCACTAGAGTCATCGGTTGGGAATAACGTTTTCGCCTATGCGGATGATCTCCTCGTCGTCATTGAAGGAAACGGCAGGCGAGAGTTAAAAGAAAAGGGGCAGGGAGTAGAAGACTTAATTAGAAAATGGTGCACGTTGGCGAAGTTAGAATTGTCAGTGCGGAAGACGGAAGGAATTATCTTGAAAAGCGGTCTTATAAACAGGGCACCGATAGGTAGACGGGGAGGAGCGCGACCAGATCGGAATCATAAGCCGGTCCGCTCTTGGAAAGCGGACTTAGCCAGAAGGCCGCCGAATGTTCAGCTCGCGATCACGTTCAAGCGCGAAGTTAGATATTTGGGCGTCCACTTTGGCTACCAGATGATCATGAGTGCGCACTGCTCACACCTAGGGATCAAAGTCGGTAAAATATTTGGTAAATTAGCTAGATTAGCTGTCAGTGTGGACTTCAATACGGCGCTCTCTCAACCATGTACCGCGACGTGTTCACTCCCATAGTGTAGAGTACGCAGCCTCCGGATGGGCTGACCTCTACACGGAAGCAGATGCGAGAAAGCTCCGTGCAGCACAGCGACAGGCTCTCCTGGCGGTCACCGGAGCGTACAGAACCGCATTTTGGGAGAGTCTTTGCGTTATAGCGGGCGCAATCCCCAACGATTTTCTTCTCTAGAAACACAGGGCCCTCTTCAATCTTCGAAGAGGATGGGACGCCGAGGTCGGGGGAACATAAATACCGGCAAGGAACGAAACTAGGGACATTAAACAATTGATGAACAATCAGGTATGCAATGTGTGGCAGACCCAGCTTCCCACAGGGGCCGCACAACGCACGCCTACTTCAAGGATGTCGTATCAAGATTGAATTCGAGATGGATGACGCCATATTACCACTGCAAGCAGGCTCTCACTGGACACGGAGTGTTCGGCTCGTATCTTCGCGAGCGTCGAATAGCCGCTGACAGGAGATGCTTGTGCGGTGCAGAGGACGACACTGTTGCACATTTTCTGTTGAAGTCCCCAGTGTATGATTCGCGAGATATCGTTCCGACTAGGATATGGAGATGTGGCCAGAGGCGGCGTAATTCTTCGTCTCGTCTCCAGAGTCATTCCGCATCTTTGCTGACTTATACGAGAAAGCCCTGTACTTGAAAGGCTGCGAGCAGGAACATATTACTTAGGCGAACGCCCCGGACTAGATTAGAGTCGATTGATAGGACTTCTTTGGGGTTAGTATACTCGCCCTGAGTCTGACAGGTCGGGCATGGCGAGGCGACACCTGCAACACTTCGCAGGCAGTTGACCCGTCGGGCGCTCCACACACTGCGGCGTCAGTGTAGCTTAGGCATTGAAAGGCACTTTCTCTTCCACAAACCAATCGACCATTGTTCACGCTCAACGGGAGCATACTGCTGGGAAACCTTATCCATTTCCCGATGGTCAGAGTGGCGTGCTGGCGTGTACGTGTGAGTCCGCCTCTCAGTGGTTACCCGTGGATGCGTTACCGAGCCGGCTCGGTGGCGTAACCAAAGGACTCATCCACGGCCAACGCTCCGAGGCACTGCTAGATTTTTCTGTGCCCTCTCACGAAAGCAGTGGCGTAGCTGGTGGTGGATGGAATAATGATGTTGCGTATACTCCAGAGGCGAGGTCGCAAAGCCGTTTTGTCGGTTCGCCGGACAGGCTACACATTATTGTCCCTATCTACTAGCGATTCCGAGGTATCCAAGCCGATACGTGCAAATGCGCGTGTGCCCGCATATATTTGTACGTGTGGTATCTTGCATGTGGTCCTTAGCTACGCGGGGCTGAGTACGCTAGAGACCGAGCGTAAGCTGGTGGCCCCGCCTCTCCGCGGCCCCTGCTGGTAACCATTCACTCGTGGATCTCCGGGAAATTCCGAGTGAATGGGCTAAGTGCACTTCTCGTATGGGACGATCTTCCGGGCTGATGATACTTAAGTGGTGAAGCTTGGGTATTTCCTTGCCCGCTGCATATGCCGTCGGTGCGTGACCATTCGCAGTTGGTCTGTGGAGAGTTGTTGCGTATGCCCAAGAGGCGAGGTCGCAGATACGATTGCCTGTGCGAGGGCTAAGATTTATATTGTCATTATCTACTAGTTTCCAAGATGGCGGTGATGATCTGTGACGCGTTAACGTCGCTCCGTGTGTAGCTAGATAAAGTATCGGTCCAAAGTGCTCAGTGAATTAAATGCTAGTGTTCAGTGCATTCAGCTAGTGAAAATGTGCTCGTGGCCGCATTTTTATGCCGAAAATGCCTGTAATAAACTCAAAAACAGTGAAAAAAGTGAACAGCGTGTCAACGCGACCGCCTCGGATACACGGTCACTTTTATTTTCCGAACCGGCGTATATACGAAAGTGCCGCAAGTTTCCGCATGTGCGGAAAAATAGTGCGAGCATTTTAAGTGTTGTTTCGTGAAAATCGGTGCGGTAAAAGTGAAGTTATGAATTTTTAAAAGTTTTCATCGCCACGTGGCGACGAGGGCGGCCATCTTGGATTCATGCGCAAGCCGCTCTCGTCCCGGTGAGTCTGACTTCTTTTATTCTCCGTTTTTTTTTAAATTAATTAAAAATTAAATTAATTAGAAATTAAAATTAGAAATAAAAATCGAGTAAAATATGGAGCATAGGGAGTTCTCGGCCGATGAGAATGCTTCTATTCGCGGTCCGCTTGGTCTTTTGACCACGGACCGGGTTTCTTCTCCGCGGAACGCGTTCTTTCACGCCGTTGACGACGATTTTTCGAATCGAAATTCGTCTTTTCGCCTTCTATTCGTGCTTTCGCTTCCAAATTCGGCTCTACCTCCACGGAACGCGTTTTCTCGATATCGACACACATCTTTTCGCCTCAGCTTCGTACCTTTCGTCTCCGGGATCGGATTATTTTCGCGGAATGCGCTTTCTCGACGTTGACTCCGGTTTTTCGAGTCGACATCCATCCTATCGTCACCGGGTCGTGCTTTTCGCCCCAGGATCCGGTTTTTCTCCGTCGGTACGGGTTTTTCTGCGGTGGATCGCGCCCTCTCATCGTCTGCTTCTCATTGTCTGCCTCTCAACGCGCCCTCTCATCGTTTTTTCGCCGCCGAACCGGATTCTCGTCCCCGGATCCGGTTTCTACGGCGGTCATTTCTTGTATATAGTAAAATTGTCTGTAGATATACTGGATTTACGAGCGGATTCTTGTATATCTGTTTCTACGTCAAATTGACGTTTATAGAGATAGATATATCACGTATAAAACTTCAAAATTAGAGATTTCACAAATTGATTCGTGTTATTTTATTAATAAAAGTTAACAAAAATTGACAGGAAAAGATCGTAAAAATTTTTTTAATTCTGCTCGTAGAGCAAATGGACGAATGTCGTAACCTAGTGCTAATGAAAGAATGTTATGTAAATGTTTGTAAATCATGTACAGAGCAACAAATTTAAATTTGTAATAAATTAGTGAAATCTGTGTTTTTTAATACCTATATGTATGTATATTAATTAGTAATAATATATTTTTATGTAATACTATATATAAAACATATGTTAAATTCGACAAAATTAGGAACAGGATTTTTAATTAATAAATAATTATATTTAACTGTTTTTAAGTAGTACCTTCCTGTCAATAGTATCGTTGGCCTTGACATTTATTGTGTCTTTATAATTATATATTGTGTTTTTAAATGCAATATTTATATTTATATTTGTTGAAGATTTCTTGAAATGACAACTAACATTCAATATATTTAATTAACCCCTTGCCGTATCATTTAGCTCAACGAAATCCGTGCCCAAGCGGTTCGGGACGACGAGCACTAAACGAGCAGCGTGATGCGCGAGACAATCACAATAGAAGCCGACGTGCGGATATATGTTATATAGCTATACGTTTATATACTTTTTATATATTTAGTTGTATACTTTAGTTATATACTTTTTATATATTGAGTTGTCCGGAAAGTTCGTGCCGATTTAACATAAATCAAATTTAATATTTAATAAATGTATACTAAAATTTAAATCTTCTGCGTTTCAATTTTCCTTCAAAATCGGCACGAACTTTCCGGACAACCCAATACATATTTTTAATACAATATCTCAGTCAATACTTCAAAATATAAATATTAGTACTATAAATCCTGCATAATAGACAAGAAATAACAGTGTCAAAACTAATGTATACACGAACAATGTTTTAACCCTTTGCGGACGAGAGACGACCTATTGGTTCTTGAAAAGGTTTCTTGGCTGTTAGTGTTCATATGAAGTGTGAAATGACACATCATAACAGAAATAAGATAAATTAATGAAAGATTCTTCTAAGACTGTGGCTCTGACAATAGCTCCGAAATTAGTTGAGACTTGGCGATCGTGGCGAAAGCATCAGAAGAATTTGTATAGAATGATTTTGTTTGAATCCCAATAAAAATGGATTTCACAAGTGAATTCATCTCTAGTGAAGACGAATTTCGTTTTGATACGGTCCAAGACGAAATCCAACGTACTGCTTTATGAGGAAGTGGTGGCGCAAATTATTTTTTTGGGGATTGGAAATTTGTTTGATTAATTCGTACATTCTCTACAAACAAGTAAAAAGGAAGAGAAACGAACAACCACTTACACATTTGCACTTTCGAAAAATTTTGGTGAGAGGAGACTTTCGACAACCACGAGATCGAGCTTCAAGAGCGACCTCCAATTCTGACGAAATTCGTGGAAACGAAAAGCTTCATGTAATTCTTACTGGCACAGAGAAGGATTGCAAAGTTTGTTCTAGTCGAAACAAACCAGGTGGAAGACATGAGACGAAGTATTATTGTGATACATGTCGAGATAAGCCAAGAATGTATCTTGTTTTATAAATTATCATACAAAACGAAACTACAGATCATAATTTTTGTAAAGTTATATTCTTAAAGGTGTAAATATAGATAAACTATCGAAATATAACGTTTTTGTAAGATAATTTATATGTAAGATCATTTTATTGTACGTTTGCTCTTGACTCTGACTCTTGCCTCACGACTCTTACTCGTGATGTTTACGTTTGGCTCGCATTTCTTTCACGAGTTTGACTCGTGATATTCATGTTTGGGCCAAAATTGCTATCACGAGTCAGACTCGTCAAAATACGGCAAGGGGTTAAATATATTTAAAGGATTTAATATTATTTGCGTGACTTTTTCACTTGGTTTTTTCATATTCAATACAATGGATATGAGAAAATAAAAAATTATTTTTACTCTAATTCAAATATGAAATAAGTATTTTCTTAAAAATCAAAAATATGGATTAAATTATTTCTGATATTATTTAGATAATTATTTAAACAATTTAAATAAAAATTATATTCATTACTTATAATTTAAATAAAAATTTAGCCAAATAATTCGGATACGGTTGGACAATTCTACTGATCAAATCAGATAATTTTGGTTGGGCTCGTTGGAAGGATTCGAAAACATACGAACAATCCTGTAACTTGTCTACTTCGATAACTTAACCATTTCATCGAGTCGCCAGATAGAACTTCTATGAAATAATAATAGAAATGTGCTAAACAACGTTAGACTTTTATGTTCCAACAACTATGTTTTCGTCATCCAAATCTAAAACTTACCCGTGTCACTTTAACTCGCGTTTGTTTGTCATTCCGCACAACAACGAAGGCAATTGGATGAATGTGTAGACTGACTACTTCGTTACTGATTTCGATGATTTTTGAAAGCGTGGAAGTCGACATGTAAATGATATTTAGAAATTGTCGAAAGGTAAGGTAGTGATAATTTACAAGTTCACTGGCAATCAGAATGAGATAATCGGAGGAAAATATGAATGAGCAATATTTTGAACTCATAAAATCTTAGTACTAACATACATCATTCATAGTTTGTATTGTTTTTATTAACAGTTTATAATAATAAATGATTTCGGTCGTTTCGGTTGTAAATGCAACTCACTGAATTCGTCTTAATACCATTGTATTGTAAAAAAGAAAATGTATGTATGGTTTCATTTAAGAAAATAAATTTGAAATTTCGAAACGGACGATATGCAAAAAATAATTTACAGCGCACAATGTGTTCTTTTAGTTTAAATAATATTTATAAAAACATTTTTTTGATAAGTCCAACCTTTATCCCGCAAAGTCGATTTTGCGGGATAAAGGTAATTTATCCAGGCTGTAAATTTACATATTCGTAAATTTAAAAAAAGTCATATCTGTAGGAGGTCGGATACGGATGTAGAATACAACTGATATTGTGGTGTGCGTGTGTCTTGAACAAAGAGCGGAACGTGGAGCGAGGAGCGTGCGTCAGAGAAAAAGAGGTTAGCGTCGAGTAAAGAGCGTGGTGTCATAGCGTAGTCGTGAAAATTAAATAATCCTTTGTAATTAAATAATATCCTTTCTGTTGCCTACCAAACATTCCTACATAAAATTGGGGGCTCGTCCGGGATATAAAAGTGCAAGTGTAGGATACGTTGACAACAGGAAGAACAGTGTGGAAATATTCTCATTATTTCTTTTTTAGAGTGTGCGTAGTGACTGTATTGGACTATTAGAACAATTAATATGCAATCGACATCAGAGTGTGCAGCAGATCTCACAGTCGCGGAATTGAAGGAGAAGTTGAGATCAATGGGTCTTAAAACGTCAGGAAACAGGAACGAGCTTGTCTGTCAATTATTGAATGCGGACTCATCGGAAACTTGTGTTCGTGAGGAGAGCGAGATACAAGAAATCCTACAAGAAACATCCAAAGCGACATCGGAGACGAATATTCCAGAAAGATCCAGAGATGACACTCTAATGAAGAGGATGGACGAATTTGAGAAATTAATTCAGGTCATTACTGTGGGAATAGCTTCAATGCGACAAGAATTTGGAAATATACAATTAGCTCAGTCAGCAACTGAAGAGACAGAAATGTTGACTAGAAACAAGAGAGCCGACGAGAAACAAGTGAGCCCGACGCAAAAAACATGGAACGTTTCAGCGATAGCGGACTATTTGGCCGAATTTACAGGAGAATTCGATGATAGATAGGAGAAACAGCTAAAGTTACTAAAAGAAACGTACCAGTTAGACGAGGAGGAAACAAAAAAACCAGCAATTTAAAAATTGAAAAGTAAAGCTCTAGAATGGTTCCATTCAAAGCCAGATCATGTTGCCATGTCAATAGACATGTTGCTACAAGAGTTGGAGAGCATGTATCGACATTATCCAAACACAATTGTTATGCGTAAAAAATTTGAATCGCGTGTGTGGAATACTACAGAAACCTTCAATGAATATGCGCATGATAAAGTGATAATGGCTAACAAATTATCCATTAGCGAATACGAGTTAGTGCAATATTTAATAGAGGGAATTCCTGATCCCAATCTACGGAATCAGGCTCGCCTACATAAATTTAAAACGAGAGCTGAGATATCGAAGGCGTTTGAAGACATCATGTTGCGAGGGTCGACCATTTCAAGAGAAGTCCGAAGCTCAGGAGATAACATTGCTGTTTCATCGTCAAGGATAAGAAGAGACAATTGGAGAGGAGAATTACGTAGTGAACAGGTGATGTGCTACAATTGTGGTGGTCTAAACCATATGAGTAGAAATTGCCCAACGAAAGAAAGCGGTATAAAGTGTTTCAAGTGCGGCGAGCGGGGTCATATTGCATCAAACTGTTTGAAAGGTGTGCAACGTGCGAGTGAGCCGATGAAAGGTAACTACATCGTATCACAGGTACAGCAAAAAAAATATAAAAAAAGAGGTTATGATAAATGGTTATCAAACGACAGTATTGATCGACACCGGAAGTGATATTACGTTAATGACCACAGATCAGCATGTTAAAATCGGGTCGCCGGAACTACAATCTAAAGAAATTATATTCCGAGGGGTGGGACGTAATAGAAATAGTACGTTAGGTGAATTTGTAGCAAATTTAATTATTGAAAACAACAACTATACAACTGCCGTGCAAATAGTTTCAGAGCATGTTATAGAACATAAATTTATTTTAGGAACAGATTTTCTTGATAAAGTTGAAATTAATATCAAAGGAGGAGACATTTCTATATCACCTTTATGTAAAACACATCAAGAGAGTGAGGAAACTGCTGAGATATTCCAAATAGATGTAGTTCAATACGATGATTCTCATAAAGTTGATGTAGCTAACTTTGAGCACAGAAAGACAATAGAAACTATGATTTCCAAGTATCAACCTTTTAAAATCAAAAACGTAGACGTAAAATTGTCGATTTTGCTGACGGATGATAAGCTAGTTTATCAAAGAGCGAGACGACTTTCACCTTCTGAAAGAGAACTCGTTAATAACCAGATTCAAGAATGGATGGATGAGGGAATCATACAACCTTCTCTTTCTGAGTATGCTAGTTCCATTGTTTTAGTTAAAAAGAAAAATGGATCTACAAGATTGTGCGTCGATTATTGAAAATTAAACACTAAAATCATAAAGGACCGTCACCCATTACCATTAATAGAAGATCAACTAGATTTGTTGCAATCTGCGAAGTTTTACAGTACCCTAGACTTAAAAAATGGATTTTTCCATGTTCAGGTGGATGAGTCGAGTAGGAAGTACACTGCATTCATAGTCCCCGATGGACATTATAAATTTCTAAAAGTCCCTTTTGGCCTGTGCAATTCACCTTCGATATTTCAAAGATACATAAATGCTATCTTTAAAGATCTGATTCGCGATAAAATCGTTTTAACATATTTAGATGATCTCATCATACCATCTGTTAATTTAGAAATCGGTTTAAATAATCTTAGAACTGTACTTAATGTTGCAAGTGACTTTGGATTGAAAATAAATTGGGAAAAATGCCACTTCTTACAAACTGAAGTTGAATTCCTAGGACATATCATTGCTAACGGAAAAATTCGTCCATCTGAACATAAAACAGACGCTGTAAAGAAATTTCCTGAACCTACCTCTATACGACAATTGCAGAATTTTTTTTTAGGATTAACTGGTTATTTCCGAAAGTTTATTCCACGATATTCTATAATCGCGCGACCTTTGACAAACTTATTGAAAGCGAACGCAATTTTTGTATTTAACGAGAAAGAAAAAAAATGCGTTTTTAGAATTAAAGAATGCGTTAGTTCATAAACCTGTTTTATACCTATATCATGTGAATGCAGAAACTGAGTTACATACAGATGCGTGCATGTTTGGTTTCGGTGCGATTTTGCTGCAACGAGGATATGATGATAATGCGTTTCATCCTGTTTACTATGCTAGTGGCAAAACCACACCTGCCGAACAAAATTATAGTAGTTATGAGTTAGAAGTACTGGCTATTATCAAAGCACTTAAAAAATTTAGAATATATTTATTAGGTATTCCCTTTAAGATTGTAACGGACTGTCGCGCGTTTACTCTAACCATGCGAAAGAGAGATCTGTGCGTTCGAGTGGCGAGGTGGGCTCTTTTGTTAGAAGAATTTCAGTATATTATCGAACATAGGTCTAGCTTGAGCATGCGACATGTTGATGCGTTGAGTCACCACCCTTTACCAACGTGCCTGATTGTCGAGGAGTGCAGGGACGGACTTACACCGCGGCTGAAGAAGGCCCAACAGGAGGACGATCAGTTGAACAAAATGATACATTTGACGAAGCAAAATAAGCTGGAGGGATACGTCGTTAAGGGTGACTTACTGTTTAAAGAGATTGATGGTGATATACGTCTGGTGGTTCCGAAGTCAATGGCTTTTCAAATAGTTCGTGAAGCACATGAGAGAGGACAGTTTTCTGAAACGAAGACCGAAAACCTGCTACGAAGAGATTATTGGATACAAGGAATGAAACGTAAAATTGAGAAGGTCATACAGAACTGTATTTTGTGCATTCTGGCTGAGCGGAAGCGTGGTCAGCAAGAAGGATACCTATACCTACTTGAGAAAGGTGAAGTACCTCTAGATACTTTCCATATTGATCATTTAGGGCCATTATTCAGTACAAAAAAGAATTACAAGCATATATTTGTGGTCGTAGACGCGTTTACAAAGTTTGTCTGGTTATATGCTACTAAAACTACAAACTCGGCTGAAGTTATTGAAAGACTCCGAAAGCAGTCCGTAACTTTCGGAAATCCGCGGCGTATTATTTCCGATCGAGGTGCAGCATTCACATCTCGAGAATTTGCTGAATATTATCACCAAGAAAACATTCACCATTCCCCCCTTAATAACTACGGGAGTGCCTCGCGCAAATGGACAGGTAGAGTGTGTAAACCGCGCACTCATACCATTACGAACAATCTTGCGCACAAACGCAAGGTCCAGTATTACGCTGATAACGCCAGCCTCCGACGTGCGATTGTGTCTAACAGTACCACGGAGGAGGTGAGCTACTCCTCTGCCACCTTGTCTTGGAGAGGTATTTGGAGTGCGAAGTCGGTTAGGGGACTGTCGGACTCCGGATTGATGAGCCGAAGAGACCTCAAGGTGGTGTCCTCACGAGTATTGGTGGAGGGTGTAGCAGCCTGGAGAATTTTCAACCGCCGAACATCTATGCGGAGTTATCGCACGTCACCTGCGGTAACGGACAGACAAGGAGTGGGGTAAAATTTAAAAACAATTATGATGAGGGGTAAACCTACGGCGCTGCCGGTCGTTACGCAGGCGCAAAAACCGGCTAAAGCTGTGGTTTTGCCGCGGTTATTGGCTGAGGAGAAAAAAAAAAAAAAAATAGCCAAATGCCTCGTCATCTAATTAGTGACGCGCATGAATGAATTAACGAGATTTCCTCTGTCTCTATCTACTGGACTGGACCAAGATGGCGGCCATGCTTGAGGACGCGTTTACGCCGCTCCGTGAATACTCGTATTAAGTAACGTTTTAAAGCGCTCGGTGCTCAAAATTAACGCGTAGTGAATTAAGCGAATGAAAATGTGCTTGTGGCCGCGGTTTTACGTCTTGAGTGCCCGTGATGATTTCAAAAACAGCGAGAGTGGTGAACGGCGTGCCGACGCGACCTCCTTCGACGCGCCGTCGCATTTTCTGTGCGCGTTAGTGCCTGTGAGATATAGCTGCATGTGTCCACATGTGCGTGGGATTATTACGGGCGTTCTAAGTGTTGAATTATCAAAATCGGTGTAGTAAAAGCGAAGTAATTAAATTTAAAATGTTTCAATTGCCACGTGGAGGAGAAGGCGGCCATCTTGGATCCACGCGCGAGCGGCTTGACAGTGGAGGCATTCTCGCTCCGGTGAGTCTGTGTTCAAATCCAAATTCAAATTCAAATCCTACTTCCTTCCTTCTTCTCCATTTTCTCTCCTCTTTCTTCTTTATTGCGTCTCCTTTTCCTTAAAACTATAAAGTTAAAAATAAAATTAATGTTAAATCAGTAATAAAATCACTTTCCCTTTTCCCCTTTCCTTTTCCTACTTTCCTTACCTTTCCTCTCTTTTCTTTCTTTCTTTCATTCTTTTCCTTTCTTTCCTTTTCTATTCTCTTTCTCTTATCTATTACATCACTCATCACTTCTTATTATTATACTTTAGGTCTATCTCGCCTTCTCTACCCTCCTTACCTTTTCATTTCCTTCCTCTTATCTATTCTGCACTACTTATTGTACCTTAACTACTTCCTTACGTACTCTCCCTACCTTTCATTCCTTCCTCCTATCTATTTCACTTTTATGTACTTACTATATATTATATTCTATATTTTAATTATACTAGCTTACTCCCCTTATCCTTCATTTCCTTCTTATCTATTACCTTACCTTAATCACTATACTTTTAAACTATTAAACTTTTAACCCTCTTCTTTACTCTCCTTACAAGTTCATTTTCCTTTTAACTATTTTAACTATTCCACTATTTCATAATCACAACATTACAATTATTTCACTACTTTAATAGTCTATCTTATCTTATGTTATCTTATATTGCATTCTATTCTATTCTATCCTATTCTATTCCATCATATCCTACTTACTTTACTCACACTTTAATTATTAATTAATTAATTATATTCCTTCTTCCTTACTCCCTTCACCTTTCATCTCCTTCCTCTTATTATTTTATATTATTTTATTATCCTGCTTTATTTTATTTTTATATTTTTATATTTTTATATTTTAAAATAGACTTTATTTCACATTACCTTGCATTACGTTATTTTTACATTATTATAATACTTTAACCTTATTTTATTTTAATTTTAATTTAGTTATTTTATTTATCCTATTTATTTTGCCACATTTCATATTACCTCTGCCACATTTCA
>KQ435715.1:57122-67639 GCA_001276565.1 Melipona quadrifasciata | reverse complement strand
TACAGCAGAGAGGTGAAGCGTACCAAACTCGAAACCTGGCAACGTTTTTTCACGTCGCACGTTAACTCGGAGTCCTGGGGCATCGTTTACAAGCGCCAGGCTGACAAATTCCGAGTCAGAGATCTGCTGAGCACTCTACGGCGTAGTAGCGAAGAATCGACCAAAGATGCCCGTGAAACTGCCGTCTTACTTCTGGACGTTCACGTTCCGATCGGCCCAGAGGATCAAGATACCCCCGAGCAGAGAGCCATAAGAGAAACCGCACGGCAACCCCTAGCACCGACGACGTTCCGCCGGTGCAGCATCGTGAACTTGGCTTTGCCCTTAATTAAATGGAGGAAGACAAGGCGCCAGGCGTGGACCTGATCGAGGTTCTCGCACTCAAGGTTGCGTTTAAAGTGATCCCGGTTCAGCTGGAACGGCTCTACAACGGGTGCCTTCGCTTGGCTGTCTTTACTGCTGCCTGGAATATTGGATCACTTAGGGTCTTCCTGAAAGGCGAAGGGAAGGACGAGAAGGACCCGAAATCGTATAGGCCGATTTGTCTTCTCTCCGCGATAGGAAAACTTTTCGAAAAAATCATTAAATCGCGATTAAACTAGTCGTCGTTGACCCCGGGACGGGTCTCCGCCCCGCAGTTCGGATTTACCACCGGAAAGTCGGCGGAGGACGCGATCATGTAGCTGCGGCGCGCCGACATCTAAAGCACCGATACGTCGTCGGGCTGCTTTTCGACATCTCCGGGGCTCTCGGTAATATCTGGTGACGTCTAGTCTTAAAAATCCCTAGAGACAGGGAGTGCCCTCGAAACGTCTTCGAGATCATGTCTAGTTACTTTAAAGACCGCGACGTGGTCCTCGATATAAGGTCTTATCGTGCTTCCAGACAGGCCTATAGAGGCTCAGTCCTTGGCCCCGCCTGTTGGAACCTTATGTTTGACGAACTACTCACGGTCATTAGAGGCATCGGTAGGGAACAATTTTTTCGCCTATGCCGACGATCTCCTCGTCGACCCCCCCAGGGGCTGCTCAGTGCTGTTGCACTCGGCAGTACGGGAATTGGCGATCCCGGGGTACCTGAGCCATCGACACAGCATCCGCCGCGAGTCGCTCAATGGCTCTAATGCGGCATTTGCCTGGATATTCCGCAAGGGTATCCTTGTATTGAGTTCCTCAGGGGGCCTCGTTGAGGCATGGGAAGTAGCGCTCCCGAGATACCGGTAGCGAACTGTGCATATGCCCGTGGCTGCGCATGCTTAGGCATTTACGGTATATATTGCACGGGTTACGCAGCTTGCTGTGCACGCAAGAGACTAGCGGTGTTGGTGACCCCTCCTCCTCGCGCCCTCCACTGGTAACCATTCATCCGTGGAGGATCTTCGGTGAATTCCGGGTGAATGGGCTAAGTGTATCACCACCCGCTGTGAGCAGTCTTCCCTTCCGATGATACTTAAGCGTTGATGGAGGGGTTTTTCCAAGTTCGCCGTCTCCTCTATCTACAGGCGTGACATTTGGGGTGGTTTCCTCGCCCCACCGACGCAATTCTGGAGCTTCTCTCTGGGCTAAATTTGTAGTTCCCCTTGTGGGATCGCGCTGGCTGGGATTATCCCAGCCCCATGCCCGTGGGGGCAGTGTCTGGTAAGGCTATTGCTATGTACAGGCACGTAAAATCTTACACTCTGGTTGTCCCTATCTACTCGTTCCTAGATGGCGCCGATGTGTACGGACGTGTTCACGTCGCTCCGTCTCTAACCGCGAAAAGCACCGGTAAAAAGAGGCTAAAGAATTTGCTTTGGTCGCTTTGGTATCACGGCCATAGATACCTTTCGAACCAGTGCATATAGAAAAGTGCAGCAACTCAGTGCCAGTGCGTGCAAAAAGCACGCGTGAATTGAGTGTTTTGCTGAGAAAATCGGTGTAGTGTACGGTAAACTACGAATCATTAAAGATTTAGCGCCACGTGGCCGATCGGTCGGCCATCTTGGCCGGAAGTGTAAGATGCCAGAGTAATGCGCAGACGAGTGCGCGCGCATCGCTGGGTCGGTAAAGCAGAGTTCCTTACTGACCACCTTACCGACTGTGTAGAGCTACAGTCGGTAAAACAGTGCTCGTGTTCGGATATCTTATCTTACTGTGGGTTAACCACAGTCGATAATTGAGTGTCCGTGTACGGGTACATTACCGACTGCGAATTACAGTCAATTATCCATTGTCCGTGTCAGGGTAAGTTACCGACCGCGGGTTAACTGGTAACCTACCAACCAGTGTTGGAAACTCAGTTTTGGTGTTCCGTTATCCAACAACGGCGAGGCAATTTCAGCGCCAGGTGAACAGTCATCTGATAATCATGGAGTGCTTGGAGCACTCGTACGACCAGAACGTGGAGAATGTCGTTCTAGCTAAGCGAGTAAAAAAGCGCAAGGAGAAGAGCAGCCATAGTGAGTCATCAGACACCGGCAGGAGAAAGAAGAAGCCAGTCACAGAATCCACCGATGATGATTTTAAAAAACCCATGCAGAAACTGCAAAAGACTACGACCACACCCTCTGACGTCGATCAACCAGCCAAATTAAAATCCTACAGGAGTTTCGTACTCATCTGTAACAACCTCACTGCCCATCAAATCAACGACAAGAACCTACAAACAATTAGAGAGAGCGTCAGCAGTGTGTACCAGATACTTACGCACCTCGTCAATGAACACAGCAACCTCCGCATAATACAAGGAGAAACAACGTCACTGTATGATAAACTAAGGCAACTCGAGAGTATCATCCAGGGAGCGACTAAATCCATCAAGGAGCTCAAGGCCGAAGCTCAGAAACCCACCTCTTACGCGGAGAAACTAAGAGCACCGTCAATAAACAAACAACCGACGCAAAAAATTACTGCCGCCCGACATGTTGTGGCGATTTACCCACGTGTCGGAAGCAACATGAAGACCAACGAAGCAACAAAGGAGACTCTAGTGACCAGCCTGGCGCCGTCCAAGGAGAAACTGAAAATCCGTGGTGTTAAAAAGATCTCAAACAACGGCGTCCTCGTTGAAACGGCCACGAAAGAAGACATGGAGCGGGGCCTTAAGAATGAGAATCTCCAAGCCGTGGGGATGGTAACCGGCCTCCCGGGAAAGAAAAAGCCGAAAATAGTGATCTACGACGCTCCGAAGAATCTGGAAGATAAAAAGTTCCTGCTCTCACTACGCCAGCAAAACCTCAGTAACGAGAAAACCCAGGACGAAAAGAGGATCTCACACAAGACTGGAAACAGGAAATCCGACACCGTAAACTACGTACTCGAGGTACCATCTGGCATCAGGGAAACCCTCCTAAAGCAAGACAGAGTTTACGTAGGATGGCACTCACTGAAAGTAAGGGACTACCTCACCGTATGTAGATGTTACAAATGTCAATCTTTCGGCCATGTGTCGAAACACTGTAGAGCCGCCAAAGTAGTTTGCCGTCACTGCGGCAGTGAAGGCCATGCGTTCAATAACTGCCCCAAAAAAAGCGAAGATCCGGTATGCATAAACTGCAAACGTGCTGCTAAACACTACCACTCATCCCGATCTTGGTAAATAGACGAAAGAAAGGTAGAACCGGAGTAACAGTCAAAATAGGACAACTAAACGCGCAAAACACACGCCTAGCAATAGACGAACTAAGAGTAGTACTAGCAGAAGAAGACATTGACACAATTGCAATCCAGGAACCATACAACCGAGAAGGCATTATCAGTGGGCTTGGGGTTACAACCAGAGTAATGACAGACACCAAAGCCTTCGGTAGAATAGCACAAAATAAAAACATCAAGTCAGCCATCGTCGTCCGAAACCCGGAAATAAAATCTCTAAAACTAGAACACCTATGTAACTCCCAATTCACATGCGCAGAAATCGAGCGGTCTCCAGACAGGTCTCCAACCTCATAGCCAGAGGCTGCCCTAGAAACCTATACGGCCTCATACAAAGCAACTTAAGCAACAGAACCGCGAACATCGTAAGTGCCGAAAATACCACGGAGCGCCAAATAACAAAAAGATGCCCCCAAGATTCTGTCCTAGGACCTATCTTCTGGAACCTCGTCTTCGGTGAGGCAATAGAAGTAGCAGGAAGCAACGGATACGAACCCATAGCGTTCGCCGACGACTTAATAGTCGTCGTGAGCGCGGAAACAAGGCTAGGCATCGAAACAAAAGCCAACGAAGTAACAAGAGGCCTCCTGAGTTGGTGCGCAAAACATAAGCTACAACTGTCGAAGAGCAAGTCGGAGATTCTCCTTAAAGGATTCCTCGACATCAAAAGACCGCCAACAGTGAAGATCGGAGATAAGTCAATCAAAATGAAGCCAAGAGTCCGCTACCTAGGAATCCACTTCGGAACACGTTTCAGTATACAACCGCACATAGAATACATAATCGAAAAACTAGAAAACTATTCGTAGGCTTCGTTAACACTAGGTTTACGGACGTTTCTTATATACCTATCTCTATGACACCCGTCAAATTGACGGGTGAATAAAAAAACGCACTTTCTTTAAAAAACTGACTTATTCAAGTTAACTCCAAATTGCACAATATTTGCCTTCACGTTTAAATAAAGTATTAAGAAATAAAAAGTCCTTTAAAAAATATCATGGAAATAATAACAATGATACTAACGGGTAATCTTACTTATTCAGTACATTTTTTACAGGTATATTTCGCTTTGCCTGTGCATTTTCCGCATACCACTTTTTTGCAAGATATGCAACAATTCCTGCTTTTATTTTTGTTACAGTATCCCACTTGGCAACTTTTTCGCTCTTGTAATATTATAGATGATGAAGAAGCGCCTGATCGTTGGCTAATGTTCTTCTTGTTTTCCGCATCTAATTCCTCGGCTAAACTAAACATGTATTGTCTGGATATTGTGGCTACGGTGCACTGTTTATATAGTATCCACGCGTTTATTGCTGCTCTAATATATTGCAAAAGATTTGAAGAGGCCATCGAAAATTGCCTGCTTTTACGCTATATTTGCGTGCCATCTGGTCAACGACGTCCACTCCGAACTTCATTTTATTATAATATGAAATAGATTCTGAAAGACGTATGTGGTTGTCTTCTATTTGTACACCTGTATGTCTTGTGCTTAGAAGGAGAATTTTTATGTTCGGCTTACTTTTATATACAGTAAGGATAAAATTTTCTGATTTATATAAATCTGAGGAAAACAAAGTCATCTTATCTTTTTTTTCCGGATAGTTTTTTGGCAGTTCTCGTTTGTTTGGCCGGATGGTCCCAACCAAAGTTGTTTTTCGGGCTAATGTCAATGTGACAAACTCACCCAACGATTGTGTAGTTTCACTTTCGGGTTCGCTTTCGCCTAATTCACATTCATTTTCTTCGGAGGTATCCTCGGAATAATCCTCATTGATCTCAAGGATTTTATCCAATATCTTATTACATCTCCTGGATTTACGCATGATTGCTAGAAAAAGGGGATCGGTCAACATAAAAAAATACTGTGCTCTAATTCCATTACCCTATTGTAAATACTTACAATAAGCGGAGACTCTCTACAAGAACCGAAACTTTTTGACACTGTCTTTCTAAAACGTTAGTACACTGTAAATGCAGCATTCATACTGAAGATCTTTTCTTGTTCTTGAGTTCTTTTCGGCGATAAGAAATAACAGTTCCGTAGCAGACCAAAATAATCACTCAGGTAATAACCGCTTTGGTTTACACTATCAAGGCGCAATTGAGATAATGAATTGGAAACGGAGAACACATAAAGACATTGCTTTCACTTTTGTATTTCCTACTGGATGAATAATGTGATGAACAAAGCAAAAATATAAGGATTATTTTCGAGATAAGCGTACCCGTCAATTTGACGGATCTCGAAGAGATAGGTATACCACATATGAATCTCAAAAAGTAGAAGGCTTAGGAAAAAAAACCAGTGTGTATGAATTCTTTGGAAGAAATGATTAATTTACGATGCAAAACGATTGAAATCGATCAAGCGGTTTTCGAGATATTTCATTGCAAAGTTTGAATTCCGTCAAATTGACGGGTTCCGTAAATCTAGTGTTAAACTAGCAAAAGAGCACTGGGGACTCAACACCAAAATCATAAGAACAATTTACAAGGGACTCGTCCTGCCAATACTCTGTTATGCAGCGGCAGGATAGGCGGAAAAACTGAATCTACACCACCTCAGGAAACTCAAAAGCGCGCAAAGGCAAGCCCTGCTGGCAATCACCAGGGCATGCAGAACCACTTCAAATGACGCGTTAACAGTTCTGGAAGCAGAAATGCCTATAAATATACTGCTGAAGGAACGGATAGCATGCTACTACCTCCGCAAAAACACTGAATTCGAAATAGGCGAAATGAAATTCACTCCCACAAGAGAGGGTCTAAGCAAAGAACAAATAACACAGATAAGGAAACAGATAAGGGAAGAAACGACAAACATCTGGCAAACGGAGTGGGAAGCGACCGAAAAAGGTAAAACTACACGGTCCTTCTTTCCATGCATAAGATCTCGCCTACTACAAACGGACAAAAGAATAAGCCATAGAACCGCACAGATATTAACAGGACACGGACGAATAAGGAGCACACTTCACAAGCTTAATCTCTCTGACACGGAACGATGCCGCTGCGGACACCCGGACACTGTAGAACACATAATATTCCACTGCCGAGAAGAGGATCGCGAGAGAGAATTACTAAGACAAGAAATAAAGAATCGTAGAATCGCATGGCCATGCACAATGCGTGAACTTGCACTAGAAGACAATATACAATACCTCAGCAAATTCGCAGAATCCGTAATCAAGAAGAGAGAGCTGCTTGGCGACACAAGCTGAAACAGGAACCAGCACAGCCAACCCATCGCTCAAGCAGCGCGGGCGTTTCCGTCAGGAAGCGTGTTTGAACGGTGGTAAAATCTCGGGTACCCGAGCCCGTACGAGACCGAGCAACTGCTAGTGATTCCGCCTCCCCGTGGCCCCCGCTGGACAACGTTTTGCCGTCAATCCCATGTGGATTTTCGGCCAAACGGCTAAGTGAGTCACTTCCTTTTCAGGATGGTCTACTCCTCTGATGATACGGCAGCGTTGAAGAGGGGGTTTTTCCAAGTCGGCCGTCCATAACACTTACGGACGTGACTCTTCGCAGTGGTTGACGCACCCCAACACCACCGGGAATAGGCACACGCCTGAGCACGGCAGAGCAACAGCAAGCTCGCTTGCGGTCTCATCAAGCTAACAAACTAAAGAAAGAACAATAGTTGTACCTATCTACTCCCCCCAGGGGCTGCGGGCGTCTGTGCAAAAACACAGTCGGCTGCAGTACGGGATTAGCGGTCCCGGGGTACCCGAGCTCGTAGCATACCGTAAACCTGTGGTCATGTTTCACAGGAACGGGGGACTTGCCTTAATCGGCTGGTTCCGCGAGGGTGATAACCTCTATAAAAAATCCCTAACCGAACGCTGAGGTACTGCGGCTAGTAGGCACTCCCCAGTCGAGGGCACTGTGGGGTGGGCTGGTGGGTGCATCAGCCCTTAGCGTCCACCTCAGGACACCTGGCGACCTCCTGAGTAGAGAAGCCTTCCCCCCGGAATGAGCGTCACCTGGGGGGCGACGCGTTTTTCGTCCCTACTCGTGGGATCATCTATGGATTATTATCGAAAAATGTAAAACTTCGGGATATTCTTGGGGGGTTTATCGAAGATAGTGATGTGGAGGACATTTCGAGGGAGGTCGAAATGCGTGAGGCCCCTAAAGGGCGGAGTGTTGCGGGTGTATCTCGCAGTGTGAGCCCTCTAAAACGGGCTAAAAGGAGTGCGTGTGAGTCTGATTCTAGTGTGTGTGTGGATGATCTGAATGCGATTAGAGTGATTGGTAATAAGGTGAGAAAGTTTATCTTTTCGGATAGGATAACGAAAGCTGGGAGTGAATTGTTGTTGCTCTGTGTGAGTGAGTATGAAGAGAGTATGATGAGGATGATCGCAAAGAATGAAAGATTGGCTGGAAGGATAGAAGAGTGCGAGAAGCTGTTGGCCCAGAGAGAGGTAATGAGATCGAGTGCAAGTTATGCGAGTGCTGCCGGTAAGAATGTGTCAACTGTTGTGAGTGGATCGAAACAGGCGTGTATGAATGAGAGAGCGAAAGAAAAATCGTATGCTATGGTTGTAAGAGCGAAAGATGAGAGTGTGAAGATGACGAGTGAAGAGGTGAAGGAGAAGGTGATGAAGAATGTTAGCGGAGATTTGAATGTACGAGTGAAAGCGGTGAGAAAGACAAGAAGTGGTGGTCTTGCCATCGAGGCTGCCAGTGGGAATGATGTAAAAGTGTTGAGAGCATGTAAAAAGTTTGCGGATTTGGGCCTCAAAGTTGAGGGACTAAAGAAGGTAGGACCCAAGGTCATTGTGTTCGATGTGGAAAATGTAATGACGAATGAGGAATTTATGAATGAGGTGTATGTTAAGAATTTGAAGAATGTAGGTGTGAGTGAGTCAGAGTTCAAAGAAAGAGTGAGAATTGTTAATAGGTCTAACCGGAAAGGTGTGGATGTGGGAAATATTGTGTTGGAAGTGTCAAAGCGTATGAGTGATGTGTTGTTGCGTGAAGGGCGTGTGTATGTTAAATGGAGAGCGTGTAAGGTGAAAGATTTTGTGAATGTGTTAAGATGTCATAGATTTTTTGCCTTCGGGCACATGATGAAGGAGTGTAGTGTGAAAGATAGATTGTGTGAGAGATGTGGAGAGAGTGAGCATCTTAAAGAGAAGTGTAAAAGTGCATGTGTGTGTCGAAATTGTAGAATGAAAGGAAAGAAGTGTGACCATTCGGTCCTGTCCGCTGAATGTCCGGAGTATGTGAGGATGATGGAGAGAGAGAGAGAGAGAGAGAGAGAGCGAGAGTGAGCGACGACTGAAATGGCTCTCAGGTTTCTTCAGCTGAATTGCCAGAGGTCGTACGCTGTTATGAATGATTTGAGTGCTGTGTTAGTGAATGAATGGGTGAATGTTGCGTTGCTGCAAGAGTTATATGTTGCGAATGACTGGACTACCCAGTTCTTGGCGGACATACGTCTGTGAGCGTGTGCCGGCTAAGGCTGCGGTGGTAGTATGCGATGAGAGTATGGAAGCTGTGTGCATGAATGAATGTACGGATGAGTATGGTGTGTGTGTATGGTTGAAAGGGGATTTCGTGGAGTTGTTTGTTGTGTCTTTGGGTAACGATTATAATTTATTATGGTAGGTCAGGTAAGGGAGTTAAAGGTAATGGATGTTGTGAAGGATGAATGGAAGGACGAATGGAAAGATTCTTAGGTAAGGAGTGGGAGTGGTAAGGAAGTGGGAGAGAGAAAGCGATAGTTTTGCGTTTCGTCTCGGAGTCACTGCCTAGACTCATCAGTGGGGCTGATGGCAGCGACTCCTTACCCCAGACGCTTGTTATAACTAAACCTACTAGGCTGGTTCGCACCCATCCTAGCGGGGTTCCGCACACTCTGCTGCTTAACGTCGAAGATCGGTAGGACATCGACGCTAGGCGCGCAGCCACTTGCGGCTTGTGCTAGTCGAGTGTTCGAAACCCGTATTTGAGGAATCCTAGGCCACTACATGTCCATGTATTGTAGGTATGGCTATGACATTGAGCCATACCTGGAATACATGGACAGGGTGCGAGAATGTGTGAATGGTAGGAGGGTGATCTTTGGTATGAATGCGAATGCGGCCTCCCCCTTGTGGTTTAGCAAGGACGGGGGCCGCAGTAGAGAGAATGAGATGCGTGGACGGATCTTGGAAGAATGGGTGATTGCGAATGGAATGGTTGTTTTGAATGAGCCGAGTGAGTTTCATACTTTCTCGGGAGTGAGAGGAGAGAGTGATGTAGATGTGTCATTGATGAGTGGAAATATGGCTGGGTGCTCTTTCAAATGGGGGGTGAAGAATGAATGGTGTATAAGCGATCACAATGCGATCCTTATACAGATGATGTATGTTGGAGTGAATGATAGTTGGGAGTTGAATGTATGGAAGCAATGGGTGTGCAAGGATGTCAGCTGGGAAGAGTATGAGAATGAATTGTACGAAGTTGCCTGTATGAGGGGAATGGACGTGTTGTGTGAAACGAATGTGGATAGGATGAGTGAGGAGGTGACTGGATGGATCCAGGAAGTGAATGGGCGATTTATGAAAGAACGAGTGCGTCAGAGTGTACGGAAGGGTAGATGGTGGACGAGAGAGCTTAACAGCCTCAAGTCCCAAGTGAGGAAGAGTAGAAAACCGTGGCAGAGAGCGAGAAAGGAGAGAAGAGAGGATGTTGATGCAAGACTGAGAGAGTACAAGAGAATTATGAATAATTATAAGTACCGAATGAGGAAAACGAAAGAAGAGAGCTGGAGACAGTTCGTGAGTGTGTATTCGAACCTGGATCCGTGGAGTGTTGTGTACAGGGTGTGTAGAGGAAAGAATGTGAGAGAGTGCCTGACGTCGTTAAGAGTGAATGGTGTTGATT
>KQ435715.1:39404-49834 GCA_001276565.1 Melipona quadrifasciata | reverse complement strand
GTATCCTTGTATTGAGTTCCTCAAGGGCCTCGTTGAGGCACGAGAAGTAGCGCTCCCGAGGTACCCGTTGCGAATTGTGCATATGCGCGTGGCTGCACATGTTTAGGCATGTGTGGTATATATTGCACGAGTTACGCAGCTTGCTGTGCTCGCAAGAGACTTGCGGTGCTGGTGACCCCGCCTCCTCGCGGCCCCCGCTGGTAACCATTCATCCGTGGAGCATCTTCGGTGAATTCCGGGTGAATGGGCTAAGTGGGTCGCCACTCGCTGAGAGCAGTCTTCCCTTCCGATGATACTTAAGCGTTAAGGGAGGGGTTTTTCCAAGTCCGCCGTCTCCTCCATCTACAGGCGTGACCCTTGGGGTGGTTTCTTCGACCCACCAAGGCAGTTCTAGAGCTTCTCTCTGGGCTAAATTGGTATTTCCCCTTGTGGGATCGCGCTGGCTGGGCGTATCCCAGCCCCACGCCCGTGGGGGCCGTGTCTGGTAAGGCTATTGCTAGATAGAGGCACGTAAAATCTTACACTCTGTTCTGTCCCTATCTACTTTCTAGCGAAACCACTGCCAAGGGAACGGGCTTGGAAAAATTAGCGGGGAAAGAAGACCCTGTTGAGCTTGACTCTAGTCTGGCATTGTAAGGAGACATGAGAGGTGTAGCATAAGTGGGAGATGGTAACATCGCCGGTGAAATACCACTACTTTCATCGTTTCTTTACTTACTCGGTTGGGCGGAGCGCGTGCGCCGGTGTTTCGACCCGGTTGTCACGGTGTTCTAGAGCCAAGCGTATAAGAGTGGTGTGAGGCCTTCCCGGCCGATCGCCAAATATACTCCCGCGTGATCCGATTCGAGGACACTGCCAGGCGGGGAGTTTGACTGGGGCGGTACATCTGTCAAAGAATAACGCAGGTGTCCTAAGGCCAGCTCAGCGAGGACAGAAACCTCGCGTAGAGCAAAAGGGCAAAAGCTGGCTTGATCTCGATGTTCAGTACGCATAGAGACTGCGAAAGCACGGCCTATCGATCCTTTTGCCTTGAAGAGTTTTCAGCAAGTGGTGTCAGAAAAGTTACTACAGTGATAACTGGCTTGTGGCTGCCAAGAGTTCATAGCGACGTCGCTTTTTGATTCTTCGATGACGGCTCTTCCTATCATTCCGAAGCAGAATTCGCCAAGCGTCGGATTGTTCACCCGCCTACAGGGAACGTGAGCTGGGTTTAGACCGTCGTGAGACAGGTTAGTTTTACCCTACTGATGACTAGTCGTTGCGATAGTAATCCTGCTCAGTACGAGAGGAACCGCAGTTTCGGACATTTGGTTCACGCACTCGGTCGAGCGGCCGGTGGTGCGAAGCTACCATCCGTGGGATTATGCCAGAACGCCTCTAAGGCCGTATCCTTTCCAGCCAAAGGAGGCAACGATATCTCTAGGAGTCTCTTGTAGGTCGAAAGGCTCAAAACAATGTGAAACTACTAGGTGGCCGGCCCTCGTGACCGGTCATCGCACGGGCCTCAGTTTGCCGTACGGGCGTCTTCGGATTCGTCGTCGGGATCTCGCCGCACGACGACCGTGGCGCTATAACGGTCGATCATGGGTACACCAATTTCGACGTCGAGACTCGGAATCGTCTGTAGACGACTTAGGTACCTGGCGGGGTGTTGTACTCGGTAGAGCAGTTACCACGCTGCGATCTGTTGAAACTCAGCCCTATGCTTGGGGATTCGTCTTGTCGGTTAGACGAGGCCCCACTGAAACAGGACAAGTGACGGAAACCGGTCGAACGCACGCCACGGGCATCGACTGGCGAAGCACAATGGCCTGCAAGTGCGACGCACGTGTTGAATCGAAAGAGGAGAACAGGGCATGGAACGCGATGCAGTCGACCATTATGCACGACCTGTATCGTGTATGATTGTTACGTACGACGTTCTCGTACGTAATGATATATCGAAAAAATTTTTTCGGTTGCGTTGGACTTAAAAAAAGAAAAAAGAAAATAAAAGCTCATCTAAACGCAAAATCCAAAGCAATACGCCGCTGGGACTTTGAATCTGTCCGGGCGAAAACGATACGCCGCTGGCACTTTGAATCTGTCCGGGTGGGGGCATGTAGTAAGGGACATGTTTTACGTAGTGTCACGTCTGGAGCGCACTCGCCTGAGCGACACGATCGGAGCCAGTTGTGGCACGACTGGGACCCACTCGTCGGAGCGACACGATCGGAGAAAGTTGATGCACGACTGGTGCGCTTTCGTCTGAGCGAAACGATCTGAGCCCAGTAGCGACACTCGTCTGCGCGACACTCGTCGGCGCGACACGATCCGGACCAGGAGTGACTGGACTAGCCCGACCACTTGGAGGAGTGTCACGAACGCCGATGCACACGAATAGCCGTCGCATGAGGCGGTGAGACGACCGACCACGAGCTGAACTATATCCACTTCCGTCCGTTAGCCGATGTATCTACACGGCTATCTGCGTTTAATAAGCGTTGCTCGACTCGTCGCGGACTCACTGACCATCATAAGAGCTCACGAATGGCCTACGAGTGTAACGGTGACACGACGCGCTAACGGCTGGTACAGCGACACGTCTGGCAGTCTGCCGGTGAAGCGACGCGACCGGCTGAATGTTCAAAGAGTGACACGAGTCGACCCGGCGTCACGCGCCCGGGGGTCAGCGAAACGTCTTACTCTACCGGCCAAATGCCGAAGGAGCGACGCTTAACTCCCGTCTGGCCGTTCGTCGCGGGAGTAACGCGACTGGCCATACGCTCGCTACAGATATCACACGTCCGTCCGTTCCTGGGTAGAGCGACACCGCTGTCTGATGCCCACAGTGGTGACAAATTTAGAACCGGTGGCACACGGCCAGCCGTATGTTGCGAGAGCGACACGCCGTGGACCCGACCGGGAATCACGCGACTGGGCGAGACTTAAGCGGCTGACGCGACTGGCCAGATGCCGGAGGTACTAGACGTTACGCGTGCAACGGTGACACGACGCGATAACGGCTGGCACAGCGACACGTCTGGCCGTCTGCCGGTGAAGCAACACTACCGGCTGAAGTTTGTACGAGTGACACTGCTCGACCCACTGTGTCGCACGACTGGCTGGTCGTAACAAAGCGCGTCACGACTCGACCCGGAGTCACACGACTGGGCGGCACTTAACACGTTCAGCCTCCCCTCGGTCACCGGGTATCGTCGACGACGAACTTCCCGCTTTGACCGCGACGGTAAGTTCCTGCGGACCGAAAGTCGAGACACTTCGTTCGGTGAGCGTCGGTCACTGGGACCTACAGCAACAAAGTTGGAAAATATACGTAGCAATTTCAATGAAGTTCATTGAAACACTCTAACGAAGTGTACGGTTCGTTCTCGCATGTATTGCAAAATGAAACGAAATTTTCAGTAAAATTTCTGCCAATCTTGAGTCCGTACATCGTCGAATTACTCTTGCAGCGTCACGAACGGTGTACGCGGATTTTGTGAACATCCCCTCAGCTCCTTCTTAATTGGTGAACATACCTTCTCCCAATAGGCTTGTATTTTCCTCAACTGATCGCCTTTCGGACCACTTTCGTGCGCTTTCGTACCTGGAGCGTGTTACACGTTCATACATCTCTGTTCGCTTTTGCAGTCTCGAAGGTCGACCGAGCGTTCGCTCGCTGCGTGCTGAGCGGAAAGCGCAGCAAATTCGGCGCGGGGCTCAACGTGCTAAACGGCTGACGCGACTTGCCAGATGCCGAAGGGGATACACGTCTGGCCGTTTCCCGTGCGAGTGACACGACTGGCTGACACTCGCTGCAGTAGTGACACGCCTGGACACGTTCGTTGACGGAGCGACACTACCGCCTGAAGGTTTCAGGAGTGATACTGCACGACGCGGTGTCGAACGACTGGCCGATTTTGACAAAGAGTGGCTCGACTCGGGCCGGTGTCGCACGACTGGGCGACGCTTAAACGGTTGACACGACTGTGAAATTGCAGGAGGAGCCCCGAGACTCGTTTCAGGTGTGACACGCCTGGACACGTTCGTCGACGGAGCGACACTACCGGCTGAACTTTAAAGTTGTGACGCTGCTCGAGCCGCAGTGGCACGACTCGACCCGGAGTCACACGACCGGCCGGTCGTTTCACCTGTGTGACACGACTCGGCCCGGTGTCACACGGCTGGCTGAATGTCCTCAGGAGTGAGGCGACTCGTCCCGGAGTCACACGATTGTCCCTAGTAGTGACACGACTGATGACTTTTCTCCTATTTTTTCAAAAATTTGCTTCGAAATCAATTCTATAACCTTAATTGCCGTCTCTTTCGCGATTTTTCTTAACCTTTGCACCATTCAGTTTCTCCATTTTTTCACATTATCGTCACTTCTCTTCGTCTCATATTTTTTTTTTTTTTTCTTCGTAATTTTCCTTAATTTGTTGATTAATCGGCGCGTTAATGCGTCCAATTCGATGCTGGAATGTTTTCATCATTTGCCACGTTCGTCGATGTGTGCACGATTTTCGTCTATGTTCTCGCGTCCCTTCCGTTTGGGCGTTTGCCGCGACCGTTTCGCACCGCATGCACCCGGGCGCTTAGACGCGCGGCCCCGTCCTGCCAGCCGCCCGTTCGGTATCTATAAGAGACACAGCGGTCCGGCTGTTCGGGCGGAACAGCGTCGGGCGCGTGGCTATTCTACGACCTCGGTTGAGAAGCAGTCCACCGCTCCTCGGGAATCATTTCTCGACTGTTCTGTTCGTTCTTCGTTTTGGACTTTCTCTACACAGCGTTTGGGCGCGAGTCAGTGTCGTACGACCGAATGACTTAGAGCGGCTGAGTCTCCCCTTTAGTCGGGAGGCTGGCGGCATTTATGTACGTTAAGAGCGTATGTACTTGTCCTAACAGAGCATCAATTTGTCAGACCCGAGCGAACGGGCTGTTCTAACATTGTCGAATTTTTCGAAACGTTGGCGTAGATTCGTTGCCTGCTTTTGCGGCGCGTCTCTTTGAATGTGTAATCGGAGGTAGAAAACGGACTAACGGACAGACTCCTGTTCGGTATGCCTGGCACGCACCCTGATACGCGCTTGACCGTACGTTCTCATTTTTGTCCAGCGTGAGTGGCTGATAAGCGCTTGTAAGGTTTCGGTCGACCAGCGCGTGGTGATGCGTGCCTTACCGTCTCGAGGCCTGCCGTATGAAAAGTGACGAAATGAAATTGTTACCTGTCAGAAAATATCGTCTTCTGCGTTTTCCTGATATATATATATGTATATATTTGACTGGGAGGAAACGCTTTACCCGGAAACCTGTGAAAGTTGTTCGATTTGAGCGAATTTACAAAGAGGAGAAGGAATAGAGAGAAAAGAGAGTCTCGTCGTCGTGTTTTGGTGGTGCACGTACGACCGAGGACGCAAGTATGAAAATGTACACTTTGAAATTTGTCAAAGTTCCCTGGTTGATCCTGCCAGTAGTCATATGCTTGTCTCAAAGATTAAGCCATGCATGTCTCAGTACAGGCTGAATTAAAGTGAAACCGCGAATGGCTCATTAAATCAGTTATGGTTTCTTAGATCGTACCCACATTTACTTGGATAACTGTGGTAATTCTAGAGCTAATACATGCAAACGAAGTTCCTCTCAGAGATGGGAGGAATGCTTTTATTAGATCAAGACCAATCGGTGGCGGATGGCTCGCTGTCCGTCCATCGTTTGCTTTGGTGACTCTGAATAACTTTATGCCGATCGCATGGTCATCTAGCACCGGCGACGCATCTTTCAAATGTCTGCCTTATCAACTGTCGATGGTAGGTTCTGCGCCTACCATGGTTGTAACGGGTAACGGGGAATCAGGGTTCGATTCCGGAGAGGGAGCCTGAGAAACAGCTACCACATCCAAGGAAGGCAGCAGGCGCGCAAATTACCCACTCCCGGCACGGGGAGGTAGTGACGAAAAATAACGATACGGGACTCATCCGAGGCCCCGTAATCGGAATGAGTACACTTTAAATCCTTTAACGAGGACCAATTGGAGGGCAAGTCTGGTGCCAGCAGCCGCGGTAATTCCAGCTCCAATAGCGTATATTAAAGTTGTTGCGGTTAAAAAGCTCGTAGTTGAATCTGTGTGTCACAGTGTCGGTTCACCGCTCGCGGTGTTTAACTGGCATTATGTGATACGTCCTATCGGTGGGCTTAGCTCCTTGTGGGCGGTCCAACTAATCTCCCATCGCGGTGCTCTTCACTGAGTGTCGAGGTGGGCCGATACGTTTACTTTGAACAAATTAGAGTGCTTAAAGCAGGCTACCTTCGCCTGAATACTGTGTGCATGGAATAATGGAATAGGACCTCGGTTCTATTTTGTTGGTTTTCGGAGCCCCGAGGTAATGATTAATAGGGACAGATGGGGGCATTCGTATTGCGACGTTAGAGGTGAAATTCTTGGATCGTCGCAAGACGGACAGAAGCGAAAGCATTTGCCAAAAATGTTTTCATTAATCAAGAACGAAAGTTAGAGGTTCGAAGGCGATCAGATACCGCCCTAGTTCTAACCATAAACGATGCCAGCCAGCGATCCGCCGAAGTTCTTCAGATGACTCGGCGGGCAGCTTCCGGGAAACCAAAGCTTTTGGGTTCCGGGAGATGTATGGTTGCAAAGCTCAAACTCAAAGGAATTGACGGAAGGGTGGTGCATGGCCGTTCTTAGTTGGTGGAGCGATTTGTCTGGTTAATTCCGATAACGAACGAGACTCTGGCCTGCTAAATAGGCGTAACTTATGGTATCTCGAAGGCCCCCGGCTTCGGTCGGTGGGTTTTTACTACCAACGTACAGACAAATCTTCTCTGAGGAACAGGCGGCTTTAGCCGCACGAGATTGAGCAATAACAGGTCTGTGATGCCCTTAGATATTCTGGGCCGCACGCGCGCTACACGGAAGTTATCAGCGTGTTTTCCCTGGCCGAAAGTCCGGGGTAACCCGCTGAACCTCCTTCGTGTTAGGGATTGTGTCTTGCAATTATTCCCCATGAACGAGGAATTCCAAGTAAGCGCGAATCATAAGCTCGCGTTGAATACGTCCCTGCCCTTTCTACACACCGCCCGTCGCTACTACCGATTGAATGATTTAGTGAGGTCTTCGGACTGGTCCGCGGCCAGTGCCTTGGCGTTGGCGATGTTACCGGGAAGATGACTAAACTTGATCATTTAGAGGAAATAATAGTCGTAACAAGGTTTCCGTAGGTGAGCCTGCGGAAGGATCATTAACGTGTTAACAAAACCAAAAGAATGCACCTCCGAAGCAACAGCATAAACGAAATTGATTGAGACACGAGAGGAGAACATTAACGAAAGTGACAAACCCAAGAAAAAAAAAGACAAAAATGTCGGCACGGAACAATGAATTTGACCGTTGAACGACGGTCAAAGGCCACGGAAACGACTGCTTACGTGCGGAGGCACGTCCCGTCCCGCCTTTCCGTCGGCAAATTGAGAGAGGAGAGCAACCTCCAGTCGTCGAAGTACGAACAGATGGTGCGCTTCTCTTGGTCTCTCGATGATCGGGACGAAGCGAATGAATAAATAAATAAATAAATATGAAATACGTCCAAAACGTCAACGTTGTTGACCGCGACCTCGGATACGTCCGAAAGTCGCGAAAACCCGTGAGGAGAGGACTTGGATGTCGCACCATATTTGTCTTCGCACGATCTGAGTGCGTCTGCTCTCCGTGATGACAACGGGACATACAATTCCGCGACCTCGGATACGTCCGAAAGTCGCGAAAACCCGTGAGGAGAGGACTTGGATGTCGCACCATATTTGTCTTCGCACGATCTGAGTGCGTCTGCTCTCCGTGAATACAACGGGACATACAAATAGAGGAACTGCCCGTTGGGATCGAACTGCTGGCTCTCTCGAAGAGCTGCCTACCCATCGGGCCTGCGTCCTTCGTCCGTCGATCCTTCGTTTGCACGAAGGATGTTCGAACGATAGGGAACCGCGTTCGATACGTGGCTCTCCGGGTAACCTGGAACCAATGTTGCGGCGAGTGGAATGTGCGCCCGTTTCGTCGCTTCTCGCCGAAGTTTTTTCTACATTTTCCTTTGGTCGAAAATTCGTTCGGAGGAGTGCGGCGAGTGGAATGTGCGCCCGTTTCGTCGCTTCTCGCCGAAAGTTTTTTTTCTACATTTTCCTTTGGTCGAAAATCCGTTCGGAGGAGGACCGGCTGTGCAGCCCCGTTTTCTCGAACTCTAAACCGTCCTTCTCGCGAAGGACCGCTTCGGGGCCGGCTGTGCGTCTTCGATCGAACAATCGTCCGAACGTGCATTTCGTCCTTGCCTCGAACGTCACCTTCGGTGAGAGCGCCATGGGCCAGCCACGTCGCAACGGTTCGCGAGATCGTGCGTAGAACAGGATTCGGTAACGGATGAATCACTTCCCGTCGCTTCCTTACGTTCCGCGATTCTCGATGGTTATTTTAAATGAACTTTACGCCCGTCCGTCGTCGTCGACGGATTTCGTCTCGAACACACACACACACCTGTGTCGTCGGTCGCAACCGCGTCCGCGGTTTGCGTGCGTGGCGACGCCCGCACCTTCGTTTACCCGTTGGGCGATGGTGTCGGGTCTCGGCTTCTTTTTTCGAACCGAGTATCTTCCGAGTACCTAAGTATTTACGAAAAGATTACATAATAATACGATTACCCTGAACGGTGGATCACTTGGCTCGTGGGTCGATGAAGAACGCAGCTAATTGCGCGTCAACGTGTGAACTGCAGGACACATGAACATCGACATTTCGAACGCACATTGCGGTCCACGGATACAATTCCTGGACCACGCCTGGCTGAGGGTCGTTCACGTAACCTAAATACTGCTTGCGTTTGCGTTTCGTTGCCTCTCAAGTGTGTCTCGATCGTCTACGCTTCTCGAAATTCCCGCCGTCGCTCGTGAAGAGCGTTTCTGAATCGGACGCGAAGAGAGGGTGACGATACGAGAGCCATACCATCTTAACTATGACTCGCTCATAACTATGACTCCCTGCCTGCTCTAACTCCACGTGGTACCGCCGGTAACATGTTCGCCCCTAAAAAGGCTGCATGGCGAATCGAGCAGGCAGATAGGTTCCCAGGGGTTGCCAGCCCCTTCGAACCCCAATACGTGTTGGCCCTCCAAATTTAAGTAAAGCCTCGGATGGGAAATGTATTATGGGTGCGCCCACTGTCGCATCCTGCTCAGCACGCCCCAGATCCCCACAGCCATGTACGATTTCGGCAAATCCCACTCCGCCGAACTCGTTCAAATGTTTATTCCCAGGCTGCGACCGTACCTTTACCACCGAGACTGGACGCGGCGTCCACCTGAGGAGGATGCACCCGGATTGGAGTGATGACGCGAATCGCACCGAGTCAGTTAAGGCACGTTGGAGCGAGGAGGAGGTGTCGATGTTGGCTCGGCGCGAGGCGGAACTCTCCATGAAGGGTATACAGTTCATCAATCAGGAGCTCCTCGGTTACCTTCCCGGCCGAACCCTCGAAGCCATCAAGGGGGTTCGGAAACGCCCAGATTATCGAACGCATATCCGCGAACACGTTGTCCGCATAGAGGCGGAGACCATGGTGCCGACGACTGTCGATCCGCAGATCCCCGTTGAGGACGAAGGATGCGATCAGCCCCTCCTCGAGTATTTCCGCGGCCATAGGCCGATAGAATTTAATGTATTTAATGCCACTAAACTGCATGACATTTGCAGTCATGTCGGTTTCGAAGATCGTGTGGCAACACTCGAGAGGCTGATCGCATACCTGCTGGAAATATTTCCACGTCCTCGCGTCGGATCTGTGAGTCGACAGCTTCGAGGTGCCGAGGGAAGCAATCTGTCCTGTCGCAAGCAGCGCAGCGTTGACTACGGCAGAGCCCAAAAACTCTGGCGTAGGAATCCTAGACGCTGCTATGATGTTTTGGTGGATGGCCCCGTAGTGAACCAGAAGCTTCCTAAGGAGGTTATGGTTCCCTATTGGGAATCCGTCATGACCAATGAGCGGGACAATTGTCTGCCTCGGGCACAGCAGGACCCTGCTGTCTGGTCCCTATGGTCTCCGGTCTCTCCCGACGAGGTCCGGAACGCTTTTCCGGAACGGAACACCGCATCTGGTCCTGACGGATTGACGGCGAGGATGTTGCGCAGCATCCCTTTGGAGATGCTTGCACGGATTTACAACATCCTTTTGTGGTGCAGCCGTCTACCGTCACATCTTAGATCCGCCAGGACGGTGCTCGTTCCGAAAAGGAAAGATCCTGCCTCTCCAGCCGATTACCGTCCCATCACCGTTGCCTTGACCTTGGTGCGAGGATGGGATGGCTGATCGCGCTGGATGAAAGGCAGAGAGCGTTCCGTTCCACGGACGGATGTGCGGACAACGTGGTTCTCCTTGACCTGAACCTCCGCTTTC
>KQ435715.1:11706-39377 GCA_001276565.1 Melipona quadrifasciata | reverse complement strand
TTGATGTAGCGAAGGCGTTCGACACCGTCTCGCACCTATCGATACTGCAGACTCTGTGGGCGAGGGGCTGTCCGCAACCAATGTTGGAGTACGTGGAATCGGTGTACTCCGATGCTCTTACGACCATTGTCTCTAATGGGTGGCAGTCACATGCCATTCATCCGAGGCATGGGGTAAGGCAGGGAGATCCCGTGTCCCCGTACATTTTCAACATGGTTGTGGACAGACTTCTTAAATCATTGCCCGTAGAAGTTGGTGCGGATATTGACGGTGTGAAGGTCGGTGCGGCCGCCTTTGCTGATGACCTCATTCTGACTGCCTCAACGCCGACTGGGCTCCAGCGGCTGCTTGACTGTGCGGAAGGCTTCCTGGCATCGTGCGGCATGTCCGTCAATGTCGGGAAGTCTTTCACGGTGTTGATCGGAACAGTTCCGCATCAGAAGAAGACCACTGTGGATTCTATTAGATTCCATCTTAGTGGTCTGAATCTGGTTGCGATGCGGCGGACCGACAGCTGGAGTTATTTGGGTGTCCCATTTACTCCAGAGGGACGTCTGCGTTCCGAACCGACAGTCAAGCTTGCCGCTGGACTGCAGAAAATCTCGCGAGCTCTTCTCAAGCCGCAGCAGAGATTATTCGCCTTGCGGTTATATCTGCTGCCGGGGCTGTATCACGCAGCATCGTTGGGTGCTGTCAGTTTGGGGTCACTCAACCGGTGTGACAGAATGGTGCGGTCAGAGGTGAGGAAGTGGTTAGATCTGCCGGCTGATACGGCTACAGCCTATTTCCATGCCGACATCTGTTCGGGTGGTCTGGGGGTGTGTTCACTTCGGTGGACCATCCCCATGATACGGTTCAGCCGCCTGTAGGCTCTTGGACTGTCTGCAGTTGCGGGCATCTCGTATGCTGGGGACTTTCTTCGACTCGAGATCAGTAGGCTGAAGAATCAGCTTACTGATCGGGGCGAAACTATCGACACTGCTGGGAAGTTGTCAAGGCGTTTTGCTGCGGCACTTCACGGCAGTGTAGATGGCGGAGCTCTCAAAGAGGCGAAGAAAGTTCCCCAGCAGAACAGGTGGGTCGCGGAGGGCACCCGCTTCCTTACTGGTAAGGATTTTGTCCAAACCTGTAAGCTGCGTATCAATGCCCTACCCACTAAGTCCCGCATATTCAGGGGCCGCAGACAGGACAGGAGCTGTAGGGCTGGCTGCGGGCTGCCAGAAAGGCTCAACCACGTGCTCCAGGTATGTCACCGCACGCATGATGCTCGTGTTCAGCGGCATGATGCTGTTGTAGCGTATCTGGCACGTGGTTTAGAGCAAAAGGGGTTCCGCGTATCTCGCGAACCGGTATTTCGAACGGATGACGGTATGCGAAAGCCAGATCTAATCGCGGTCAGGTCGAGGAAGTCGTTTGTTATATTTGTTATCGATGCACAGGTGGTGGGGGAGCAGACAATCCTGGATCATGCTCACAAACGTAAGGTCCAGTATTACGCTGACAATGCCACCCTCCGACGGGCGATTGCGTCTAGCAGTGCCACGGAGGAGGTGAGCTTCTTCTCCGCCACGCTGTCTTTGAGAGGTATCTGGAGTGCGAAGTCGGTGAAGGGACTGTTGGACTCCGGATTGATGAGCCGAAGAGACCTCAAGGTGGTGTCGTCTCGAGTCTTGGTGGGAGGTGTCGCAGCCTGGAACAAATTTAACCGCAGAACAGCTATGCGGAATCTGCGCATAACACCCGCGCAGACTGAAAGAAATGGAGTGGGATAATTTATCATTTGGTGACGGGGTAATCCTACGGCGCCGCCGGTCGTAACTCAGGCGCAAAAACCGGCCAAGGCCGTGATCTTGCTGCGGTTATTGGTGGAGGAAAAAAAAAATAGTCAAATGCCTCGTCATCTAATTAGTGACGCGCATGAATGGATTAACGAGATTCCCTCTGTCCCTATCTACTTCCCCCCAGGGGCTGCGGGCGTCTGTGCAAAAACACAGTCGGCTGCAGTACGGGATTAGCGGTCCCGGGGTACCCGAGCTCGTAGCATACCGTAAACCTGTGGTCATGTTTCACAGGAACGGGGGACTTGCCTTAATCGGCTGGTTCCGCGAGGGTGATAACCTCTATAAAAAATCCCTAACCGAACGCTGAGGTACCGCGGCTAGTAGGCACTCCCCAGTCGATGGCACTGGGGGGTGGGCTGGTGGGTGCATCATCCCTTAGCGTCCACCTCAGGACACCTGGCGACCTCCTGAGTCTAGAAGCCTTCCCCCCGGGATGGGCGTCACCCGGGGTCCGACGTGTTTTTCGTCCCTACTCGTCGGAGTATTATGCATTCTACTGGAAAAAATATTAAACTTGGGGACATTCTTGGTGGGGATAAAAATAATTATGTTGCAGAAGTTTCGCAGGAGGTTGACATGCGAGGGGCCCCTAAAGGGCGCAGCGTGGCTGGAATCTCGAGGAGCGTGAGCCCTTTAAAACGGGCGAAGAGGAGTGCTGGTGAGTCTGTTGAATTTAGTGTGTGTATGGATGATTTGAATGTGATGAGAATGAGTGGAAACAAAGTGAGGAATTATATTTTTACTGAGAAAGTTACGAAAGCGACGAGTTAGTTTTTGTTGAGATGTTTTGGAGAGTATGAGGAGCATATGATGCGTATGGTAGCGAAGAATGAAAGGTTGCATGGAAGAATTGAAGAATGCGAGAAGCTTATTGCCCAGAGAGAAGTAATCGGTACGAATGTGTCTTATGCGATTATGGCTGGAAAAACTGTGAGTGAGGTAGTGACTGGATCGAAGCAGGCTGGAGTGAGTGAACCTGTGAAAGAAAAATCGTTTGCGGTTGTTATGAAAGCGAAGGATGACAGTGTGAAGATGACTAGCGAGGAGGTAAAGGAGAAAGTGATGAGGAATGTGAGTAATGAGTTAAGTATTCGTGTGCGTGCTGTGAGAAAGACTAGGAGTGGCTGTCTTGCCATCGAGGCTGCAAGTGAGAAGGAAGTGAAGATGTTGAAAGAATGTAAGAAGTTTGCTGATTTGGGACTTAAGGTGGAAACACCGAAGAAAGTGGGTCCCAAGGTTGTCATTTTCGACGTCGAAAACGAAATGACGAATGAAGATCTAGCAAGTGAGCTGTACCTTAAAAACCTAAAGAATGCTGGTGTGTCTGAATGTGAATTTAATGATCGTGTGAGGATTGTTAGTAGAACAAATAAAAAAGGTATGAATGTCGGAAATGTCAAAGCGTATGCGTGATATGTTGTTGAGTGAAGGTAGAGTGTATGTGAAGTGGCGTGCATGCAAGGTGAAAGAATTTGTAAACGTGTTGAGGTGTCACAGATGTCTTGCATTTGGACATATGATGAGGGAGTGTAGTGTGTGTGATAGATTGTGTGAAAGATGTCTAGAGGGTGGACACTTAAAGGAAAAGTGTAAGAGTGCGTGTGTGTGCAGGAACTGTAAGCTGAAAGGAAATAAATAAAATCACTCGGTTCTGTCTAATGAATGCCCGGAATACGTGAGAATGTTGGAGCGTGAGAAAGCGAGAGTGAGCGACGATTGAAATGGCACTTAAAATTGTACAACTGAATTGCCAAAGGTCGTACGCTGTTTTGAATGATATGAGTGCTGTGCTGGTGGATGAATGTGTGAGTGCTGCTCTCTTGCAGGAGCTATATGTTGCGAATGATCGTGTGTGTGGACTGCCCGGTTCTTGGCGGGTATACGTCTGCGGACGGGTGCCTGCCAAGGCCGCGGTGGTCGTGCGTGATGAGAGAGTGGTGTGAATGAGTGTACGGATGAGTATGGTGTGTGTGTGTGGATCAAAGGGGATTTCGGGGAGATGTTTGTGGTGTCCATGTATTGCCGGTATGGCTACGACATTGGGCCATACCTGGCGTACATGGACAGAGTGAGAGAGTTTGTGAATGGAAAGAGAGTGGTCATAGGAATGGATGCTAATGCGGCCTCCCCCTTGTGGTTTAGCAAGGACGGGGGCCGCAGTAGAGAGAATGAGATGCGTGGAAGGATTTTGGAAGAATGGGTGGTTGCGAATGGAATGCTTGTGCTGAATGAGCCGAGCGAGTTTTATACTTTCTCGGGAGTGAGAGGACAGAGCGATGTGGACGTGACGTTGATGAATGGAACCTGGGCAGGGTGCCACTTTAAATGGGAAGTTAAGAGTGAATGGAGTATAAGTGATCATAATGCGATCCTTATACAGATGATGTATGATGAAGTGAATGAGAACCGTGAGATGAGTGTGTGGAAGCGATGGGTGTGTAAGGATGTTAGCTGGGAAGATTATGAGTGTAACCTGAGTGAAGTGGCTCGTATGAAAGGTTTCAGAGTATTTGGTGAAACAAATGTGGATAGGATGGTTGAAGAGGTGAGTGGGTGGATCCAAGAGGAGAATGGGAGATTTATGAAAGAGCGAGTGCGTCAGAATGCAAAGAGGAAAGTATAGTGGACTAGGGAGCGTGACAGCCTCAAGTTTAAAGTACGAAAGTGTAGAAAGGCATGGCAGAGAGCGAGGAAGGAGAGAAGAGAGGATGTTGATGTACGATTGAGAGAGTATAAGAGAATTTTGAATGAATAAGTATCGACTGAGGAAGACGAAAGATGAGAGCTGGAGACAGTGCGTGAGTGTGTATTCCAACTTGGATCCATGGGGTGTTGTGTATAGGGTGTGTAGAGGAAAGAATGTGAGGGAGTGTTTGACTTCGTTGAAAGTGAATGATGTAGATTATGTAACGTGGAAGGAGTGTGCAAGTTTTATGATGGAGAGGTTCTTCCCAGCTTCCAGTATGACTGAGGAGAGATGTATAGAGAATGATCGTGATGGAGAGGCTGCTAGAAGTTTTGAGTGGACCGAGATTGAGGGAGCAATTGGTAAAGCAAAAATGAGGAAGGCACCCGGCCTGGACGCGGAAATGTTGCGTGCGATGTGGCGTGCGATTCCTGGGTGGATGGTGACGATGTTTGATGCGTGCTTGCGTAATGGATGTTTCCTGAACGCATGGAAGAGAGCGAGAGTGGTTGTTCTCCCGAAGTATCCGGAGAAACCGCGATCAGACCCCGCGTTGTATAAGGAAAGCTGGGAAAGACGCTTGAAAGTTTAATGGTTGGTCGGCTTGAATGCAAGATGAATGATAGAATGAATGATTCTCAGCACAGGTTTAGGCGGGGTCGATCGACGGAGAGTGCGTTGGCAAGATAGGAGTATGTGCGGATGAGTGAGTGTAAGTATGTTCTTGGTGTGTTTGTGGATTTTGCAGGAGCGTTTGACAACTTGGAGTGGATGAGAGTGATTGAAAAGTTGAATGAGGTTGGATGCGAGGAAATCTCCCTCTGGAAGTGTTACTTCCAGGGGAGACGAACGTGTATGGTAGGTACGAATGATATTGTGTGGAAGAACGTTGAAAGGGGCTGTCCGCAGGGGTCCATCTGTGGTCCATTTATATGGAACTTAATGATGGATGGGCTCCTGTGGAAGCTGGATGAATGTAAGTGTAAGTGTGTTGCGTATGCGGATGATTTGCTGCTGATTGTTGAAGGACAGAGCCGAGTTGAGATAGAGCTATTGATAACTGAATGGGGTGAGAATGTGTGTGTGTCGGTGTCCGAAGGCAAGACAGTGGCAATGCTCATGAAAGGAAGTATGTCTGTGAATAGAAGACCGAGTGTGCGTGTGAATGGAAGGCCTGTTATGTATGCAGAGGTAGTGAAATACCTAGGCATTAGAGTGAGTGAGTGAATGTATTTTAGAGTGCATCTTGAGCGAATGAGAGTAAAAGTTACAAATGTGGTGGGACAAATGTGGCGTTTATTGAAGTGTGAGTGGGGAATGAAGTGTGAATGGGGTATGAGGAAGAGTGCTGTGCGAATGATGTATAAGGGATTGTTTGTTCCTTGTATTATGTATGGTTCGAGTGTATGGTATGAATATATGAGTGTAAAGTATGCGAGGAACATTATGAATAGGTGTCAGCGAATTGTGTTGTATGCGTGTCTGAATGTCTGTAAGACCGTGTCGACCGACGCGATGCAGGTTCTGATGGGTGTTCTACCTTGGGACCTGGAATGTATGAGGAGAGGTGTGGTGCGTATGATTATGAATGGGTGGAGTGTCTGTACGAATGATTTGGTGACTGAAGAAGAATTGAATGGGAGAGGCGTGGAAGAGAGTGTGAATCTAGTGAATGAAAGAGCGTATGCCCGATGGCAGACCAGGTGGAATGAATGTGCGAATGGAAGGATAACGTATGAATATATTAAGGATGTAAGGTTTGTTGAAAGGAACGCCTGGTTCGAACCGAGTGTGTATGCATGTTTTCTTCAGACTGGGCATGTAAGCATGAATGGGTACCTGTATGACAGAAATTTGAATGTGAGAGCGCAGTGCTTGTGTGGGTCTCAAAGGGACGATTGGGTGCATGTGTTGACTGAATGCAGTATGTATGAGGACCTAAGGGACCTAAGTGGATGTGGAGTGAGAGTGTCTGCGGATGGGAGCGCGAATGTGGATGGTGTGTTAGTATGTTAAGAAACGTATGAAAGATTTTGTAAATTTGCGATGAATGTGTTTGCAAGGAGAAGGATGAATGTGAGAGGTGTGTGAATGTGGGAGTGTCCTGTGGTCGCAGGAGGGCTGCCGGTCTGTAACCCGGAGTCCTTTTGGGAGTGACGACCCCACGAATCCGAGTCGGCCGCACCCAGGTCGAGGTGTGCAAGTGCCTCAATGGGAAGCAGATTGGTTCTGCGACGGGTATGACCATTATGACCCAAGCACTGGTACATAGGGGTTCGGCGTGATAAGCCCACGGAGGGGCAACCCTCCGTTGCCGGCCATTTGGGTTGGACTCTCGGGGGCAGTGGTACAGCCCACGACGCGGGCAAGAGACGTTCATCGTCTCGGCGGGTGAGCTGCGCCTTATCAGCTCGCTGGCCGGCCAGCATAGCCGGTATGGTTATAGAAAGGTCCCGGCCGACCCAAGGTTTTTCCCGTGAGCTTGCACTCCGGGGCTAATTGGTAGCTCTCGTACTTGCGGGAGCGCGTCGACCGGGCTTATTCCCGGTCCCACGCCCGTAGGCGCCGTTTCTGGTAGGGCTTCATGCCAGGTACAGGCACGTTAAATCTACTACAAGGGTTCTGTCCCTATCCACTGCCGTTAAAATCGGTGCAGTGTACGTGCAGTTATTAATTATTAAAGTTATTAAAGTTTTCGTCGCCACGTGTTCGCTTGGTCGGCCATCTTGGCCGGAAGCTTGGGCAGCGTGAGTGTGCGCCCGCAGCCTGAAGTGCGCGCGCAACCTTATGTGCGCGCGCAGTGCAGTGTCGGTGAAGCAGTGCCTTCCGTCTTTACCACATTACCGACGAATAGTTCTCGTGTCACGTCTACCAGCATCGGCGAGGGAGCTTCTGCGGCGGTGAACAGCCTTCGAAAAGCGTGGAGTGCGAGGAGCACTCGCACGACGAGAACGTCGAGAACGACGCCCTGGCCAAGCGAGTTAACAAGCTTAAGGAGAAGAGTAGTCGAAGTGAGTCGTCAGACACGGACAGCAGGAAGAAAAAACTCGTCGCAGAATCCACAGACGACGAATTCAGTAAACCCGCTCAGAAACTGCAAACGACCATGGCAACACCCTCTGACGCCGAAAAATCATCCAAACTGAAAACATACAGGAGATTCACACTTCTCTGCAGCAACCTCACAGCCAACCAAATAAACGACAAGAACCTACAAACTATTAAAGAGAGCGTCAGCGGCATGTTCCAGATGCTCACGCATCTCGCCAATGAAAACAACAAGCTCCGCACAAGACAAGGAGGAACAACGACACTGGACGATAAATTAAAACAACTTGAGAGTGTCATCCAGGGAGCGACAAAAACCATCAGTGAGCTCAAACCCGAAGCTCAGAAACCCACCTCCTACGCGGAGAAATTAAGAGCACCGGCAGTAATCAAACCACCGACGCAGAAAACGACTGCCACCCGTCACGTTGTGGCAATTTACCCACGAGTCGGAAGCAGCATGAAATCAAGTGAAGCAACAAAGGAAACCCTAGTGACCAGCCTGGCCCCGGCAAAAGAGAAACTGTAAATCCGCGGCGTCAAAAAGATCTCAAACAACGGCGTCCTCGTAGAAACGGCCACAAAAGAAGACTTAGAACGGGTCCTTAAGAATGAGAATCTACAAGCCGCGGGGCTGGTAACTGGCCTCCCGGCAAAGAAAAAGCCGAAAATAGTGATCTATGACGCTCCGAAAAATCTGGAGGAGAAAGAGTTCCTGCTCTCACTACGGCAGCAAAACCTTAGCAACGAAAAAATCCTGGACGTAGTGAGGATCTCACACAAGACTGGAAACAGGAACTCGGACACCGTAAACTACGTACTCGAGGTACTATCTGGCATCAGGGAAACCCTCCTAAAGCAAGAGAGAGTCTACGTAGGATGGCACTCACTGAAAGTAAGGGACTACCTCAACGTAAGTAGATGGTATATATGTCAATCTTTCGGCCATGTCTCGAAACACTCTAGAGCCGCGAAAGAAGTTTGCGGTCACTGCGGCAGTGAAGACCACGCGTTCAATATCTGCCCAAAGAAAAGCGACAATCCGGTATGTATAAACTGCAAACGCGCTGCCAAACCCTGTGACCATTCATCCCGATCCTCGGAGTGTCCGTCATACAAGTTCACTCTAGCAAATCTCTTATCAAAAATACATTATGGTAAATAGACGAAATAAAGATATAACCGGGGTAACAGTCAGAATAGGACAACTAAACGCGCAAAACTCACGACAAGCAATAGACGAACTAAGAGTAGTACTAGCAGATAAAGACATTGATACAATAGCACTCCAGGAACCATTCAACCGAGAAGGCACTATCAGTGAACTAGGGGTTACAACTAGAGTGATATCAGACACCAAAGCCTTTGGTAGAACAGCACAACATAAAAACAACAAGTCAGCCATCGCCGTCAGGAACCCGGAAATAAAATCTCTAAAGCTAGAACACCTATGCAACTCCCATTTCACATGCGTAGAAATTGAGCGGCCTCCAGACAGATTTTATCTAATTAGCGTATATATGCAACATTCGGAACCGATAGGCCCCTACCTACAACACTTAGAAACAATAGTACAAGCATTACAGGGTAAAGAGGTCGTAATGTGTCTCGACGCAAATGCGACATCGGAATCCTGGAACAAACTAACGTCACACAACGGAATATCTGACCGAGGAGGCGAGGAATTGGAGCAATTTATAGCACAGCACAGGCTAATGATCCTTAAGAGCAACGGGAACCCACCAACATTCGACAACATACACGGAAAATCGAATATAGACGTAACAATGGCCACCACCGCAATAGCTAAAAGAATCAAAAACTGGACCGTGCACCCCGACGAAATCAACAGCGACCACAGACTCATAACATTCGAAATCTCATGCACAAGATATGACCACCAAACGAAACCGAACAACAGATTCAATAGGGAACTCCAAGGGCAAACAGCACCGCAACTCGCATTGAACCACCTAGACGCACAGACTAGATCCGAGCTTATAGATAACATAATCCTGGAGGCAGGCAGCAAGACAATACCGAAAAAGCACATATTCAGCAAGTCAGTGCCTTGGTGGAACGCCACACTGAGCGACCTCAGGAAAAAGGTATTTGAAGCCAGGCACAGACTTCAAAGAACCAAAGACGAAACAGCCAGAAAGCGCTTACTCACGAAATTCCGGAGAATCAGAAATAAATACTCGACAGAAATAAAAAAGGCAAAACAGGAAAGCTGGGAAAAATTTGTCGCCATGGAAGGAAACAACACCTATGGAGCATAGTATACAAGCAACAAATCAAAAGACTGAAACTGGAAACAGCACAGTGCAATCTAAACACAGACGGAAAACACACAATGTCATTGGAAGAAACAGCAGAAATGATAATGAATGAGCTTATTCCCAACGACGACATAACGAACGAAACAGACTGGCACCAAAAGATGAGGAACGAAACAGAAGTAACACAAGGAACTGACGACAGCCCACCATTCACACTAAGAGAAATAGCCGACATTGTAAGAACTTTAAACATAAAGAAAGCACCGGGACATGACCTCATTGAGGTCAAAATGATAAAAGAGGCCTGGCCCGAACTACAACTCCCAATTCAGTACAAGAAGGCACAAATCAGGGTACTGCTTAAAAGTGAAGATAAAGACAAAACAGATGGAAAGTCCTACAGACCAATATCGCTACTCCCAGTCAGTGGTAAAATTCTCGAAAGAGCCATCGCCGGTCGCCTAAAAGAACTCGTCAACAGACATCAACTCTCGTCACAGAGACAGTACGGGTTTAGACCCGGCAGGAGCACGGAAGATGCAATAGTTGAGCTGCGTCGGATAGTGGGATCATCACGAAGCAAGTATGCGGTGGGCCTGCTATTCGATATCTCCGGCGCATTCGACAACGTATGGTGGCCAAGTATCTTGGGCAACCTCAAAGCCAGAGGCTGCCCTAGAAATCTGTACGGCCTCATACAAAGCTACTTCAGTGACAGGACCGCAAATATAATTCATGCCGGAAAAACCACGGAGCGCGAAACAACGAAGGGATGCCCTCAAGGTTCGGTCCTAGGACCTATCTTCTGGAACCTCGTCTTTGACGAGGCAATAGAAGTAGCAGGACGAGATGGTAATGAACCCATAGCGTTCGCCGACGACCTAATCGTAATTGTGAGCGCCGAAACCAGGGTAGGCATAGAAACAAAAGCTAACGAGGTAACGAGAGCTCTCCTGAGCTGGTGCGCAAAACAAAAGCTACAACCGTCAAAGAGCAAGTCGGTGATGATCCTCCTCAAAGGATTCTTTGACATCAGGAGACCGCCAACTGTGAAGATCGGACACAAATCAATAAAAATGAAATCAAAAGTCCGCTACCTAGGAATCCAATTTCCAATTAGGAACACGCTTCAGCATACAGCTACACATAGACTTTATAACGGAAAAAACAAGAAAACTTTTCGCAGGATTCGTTAAACTCGCAAAAGAACACTGGGGACTTAACACCAGAATAATAAGAACAATCTACAAGGGACTCGTCCTGCCAATACTCTGTTATGCAGCGGCAGGATGGTCAGTAATACTGAATCTTCACCAGCTCAGGAATCTTAAAAGCGCGTAAAGGCAAGCCCTGTTGGCCATCACCAGGGCATACGGAACAACCTCGAACGACGCACTAACAGTTCTGGCAGGTGAAATGCCAATAAACATTTTGCTGGAAGAACGCATAGCGTGCTACCACCTCCGCAAAAACACCGAATTCCAAATAGGCGAAATGAGTTACACCCCGACAGGAGAAGGACAAAGCAACGAACAATTGGCACAAATAAGAAAGCAGATAAGGGAACAAACGACGAACGCTTTGCAGGCGGAATGGGAAGCGGCCGAAAAAGGCAGAAGCACGCGATCCTTCTTTCCGTGCATAAGGTCGCGCCTACTCCATACAGGCAGAAGAATAAGCCACAGGACAGCACAGATACTAACATGACACGGGCGAATATGAAGCACACTTCACAAGCTTAATCTCTCGGACACTGAGCGATGCCGGTGCGGACACCCGGATACAGTGGAACACTTAATAATTCACTGCAGAGAAGAAGACCGCGAGAGAGATGAGCTAAGAAAAGAAACAGAAAAACATATAACAGCATGGCCATGTACAATGAGTGAACTCGCACAAAAAGAAACAATAGCATACCTAAGCAAATTCGCAGAAACCGTAATTAAGAAGAGAGAACTACTCGGAGACATGCATTGAAGAGAGAAGGCAGCACAGGCAACACACCGTCCAAGCAGCGCAGGCGGTTCCATTAAGGAATCGTGTTTGGACGGTGGTAATGTCTCGGACCTCCGAGCCCGTACGAGACCGAGCGTAAGCTGGTGACCCCGCCTCCCCGTGGCCCCCGCTGGACAACGTTTCGCTGGCAATTCCTCGTGGATTTCCGGCTAAACGGCTAAGCGGGTCACCTCCTACTCAGGAAGGTCTACTCCTCTGATGATACTTAGGCGTTGAAGAGGAGGTTTTTTCAACCCCGCCGTCCATAACATCTTCGAACGTGACTCTTCGCAGTGGTCGACTCACCCCACCGCCGGGAATAGGCATACGCCTGAGCACGGCAGAGCAGGAGCAAGCTCGCTTGCTGCCTAATTAGCTCAATTAACGTAGCAATAGTTGTCCCTATCTACTCCCCCAGGGGCTGCGGCCGTCTGTGCAATAACACAGTCGGATGCAGTACGGGATTAGCGGTCCCGGGGTACCCGAGCTCGTTGCATACCGTAAACCTGTGGTCATGTTTCACAGGAACGGGGGACTTGCCTTAATCGGCTGGTTCCGCGAGTGTGATAACCTCAATAAAAAATCCCTAACCGAACGCTGAGTTACCGCGGCTAGTAGGCACTCCCCAGTCGAGGGCACTGGGGAGTGGGCTGGTGGGTGCATCAGCCTTTAGCGTCCACCTCAGGACACCTGGCGAACTCCTGAGTCTAGAATCCTCCCCCCCGGGATGGGCGTCACCCGGGGGGCGACGTGTTTTTCGTCCCATCTCGTGGGAACTCATTGGATAGTTCAATGAAAAATATAAAACTCGGGGATATTCTTGGGAAGGGTAATGACGATGTTGATGATGGTAACGTGGTGCAGGAGGTCGAAATGCATGAGGCCCCTAAGGGTCGCAGTTTTTCTGGAGTGTCACGCAGTGTGAGCCCTTTAAAAAGGGCTAAAAGGAGTGCTTGTGATTCAGGAAAGGATGTTGGTATGAATGTTGATGATTTGAATGCGATGCGTGTGATTGGGAATAAGGTACGAAAGTTTATATTTTCAGATAAGGTGACAAAGGCTACGGGTGAGTTTCTATTAAAGTGCGTGAGTGAGTAGGAAGAACAAATGATGCGAATGATCTCGAAGAATGAACGTCTGTGTGGAAGAATCGAAGAATGTGAAAAATTGCTGGCCCAGAGAGTTGTGGTGAAAGCTAGTGTGAGTTATGCCAGTGTTGCCGGTAAGAGTGTGTGTGATGTGAGTGGTTCGAAACAGGCGAGTGTGAGTGAGAGAGTGAAAGAGAAGATGTATGCGGTTGTTGTTATAGCGAAAGATGAAAGTGTTAAAATGACAAGCGAGTCAGTGAAAGAGAAAGTAATGAAGAATGTGAGTGCGAATCTGAATATTAGAGTGAGAGCTGTTAGAAAAACGAGAATTGGTGGTCTTGCCATCGAGGCAGCGAGTGAGGAAGACGTGAGAATGCTGCATGACTGCAAGAAGTTTGGTGACTTGGGCCTCAAAGTTGAGGCCCCTAAGAAGGTAGGTCCCAAGGTCGTCATATTTGACGTTGAGAACGAAATGACGAATGAAGATTTGGTGAATGAGGTGTATCAGAAAAATTTGAAGAATGCAGGTGTGAATGAAAATGAGTACAAGGAGAGAGTGAGAGTAGTGAGTAGATCAAATAGAAAAGGAATGAATGTAGGAAATGTGATAATGGAAGTGTCAAAGAGAATGAGAGATGTGTTGGTATGCGAGGGACGTGTGCATGTGAAACGGCGTGCGTGTAAAGTGAAAGATTTTGTGAATGTGTTGCGGTGCCACAAATGTTTTGCTTTTGGGCACATGATGAAAGAATGTAGCGTGGATGGTAGACTGTGTGAGAGATGTGGTGAAAGCGGACACTTGAAAGAGAAGTGTAAAAGTGCGTGTGTATGTAGAAATTGCAAGGTGAAAGGAAAGAAGTATGACCACTCGGTACTGTCTGTTGAATGCCCGGAGTACGTGAGAATGTTGGAGAGAGAGAGAGCCAGAGTGAGTGATGACTAAGATGGCGCTGAGGATCGTTCAGCTTAACTGTCAAAGATCGAGCGCAGTACTGAGCGATCTGAGTGCTGTGTTGGTGAATGAATGTGTGGGTGTATGTTTGCTGCAAGAGTTGTATGTTATGAATGACCGTTTGTGTGGACTGCCCAGTCCGTGTCGGGTATACTTCTGTGGGCGTGTGCCCGGCAAGGCTGCGGTGGTTGTATGTGATGACAGTGTGGAAGCGTTGTGTGTGAATGAGTGTACGGACGTGTATGGTGTTTGTGTGTGGATGAAAGGGTATTTTGGGGAGCTGTTTGTAGTGTACATGTATTGTCGGTATGTCTACGACATCGAGCCATACCTGGCATACATGGACAGGGTGCGAGAATGTTTGAATGGTAGAAGAGTGATTTTCGATATGGATGCTAATGCGGCCTTCCCCTTGTGGTTTAGCAAGGATGGGGGCCGCAGTAGAGAGAATGAGATGCGTGGTCGGATTTTGGAGGAGTGGGTGGTTTCGAAAGGAATGATTGTGTTGAATGAGCCGAGTGAGTTTTATACTTTCTCGGGAGTGAGAGGAGAGAGCGACATTGATGTGACGTTGATGGATGGGAATATGGCAGGGTGCCAGGTTAAATGGGAAGTAAAGAATGAATGGTGTATAAGTGATCATAACGCGATTCTTATACAATTGATGAATGATGAAACAAATGAGATGAGTGACTTGAGTGTGTGGAAGCGATGGGTGTGCAAAAATGTGAGCTGGGAAGAATATGAGAGTGATTTGTGTGATGTGGCCAGTACGAGAAGTTTGAATGTGTTTTGTGAGTCGAGTACTGATAAGATGGTGGATGAGGTGACTGGATGGGTCCAGGAAGTGAACGGAAGATTTATGAAAGAGAGAGTGCGTCAGAGTGTACGGAAGAATATGTGGTGGACGAGGGAGCTGAATAGCCTCAAGTCCAGAGTGCGAAAGCTTAGGAGAGAGTGGCAGAAAGCAAGAAAGGAGAGAAGAGTGGATGTTGATGAAAGATTGAGAGAATATAAGAGGATCATGAGTGAATATAAGTACCGACTGAGGAAGACGAAATAGGAGAACTGGAGACAGTTCTTGAGTGTGTATTCCAACCTGGACCCGTAGGGTGTTGTGTATAAAGTGTGTAGAGGTAAGAATGTGAGAGAGTGCCTGACATCGCTGAGAGTGAATGATGTTGAATATGTTACATGGTATGAATGTGCGCTTGTTATGTTGGAAAGGTTCTTCCCAGCTAGGAGTGTGGGTGAGGAGGTGTGTTATGAGAATGAATGTGAACGAGAGCCTGACAGATTTTTCGAGTGGAGTGAGGTAGAGCGAGCGATAGGAAGAGCGAAACTGGGTAAGGCACCCGGCCTGGATGGTATGAATGCAGAAATGTTGCGAGCGATGTGGCGTGCGATTCCCGGATGGATGAAGACGATGTTTGATGCGTGTTTGTGTAATGGATGTTTTCCGAGCGCATGGAAGAAAGCCAGAGTTGTTGTACTCCCGAAGTCCCCGGAGAAGCCGCGATCAGTCCCCGCTTCGTATAGACCAATAAGTCTGCTGCCCGTGCTGGGAAAGACGCTGGAGCGATTGATGATTGGTAGACTTGAATGTAAGGTGAATGGAAGATTGAATGATGCTCAGCACGGGTTTAGGCGGGGTCGATCGACGGAGAGTGCTTGGGTGAGAGTGAAAGAGCTTGTGCGTATGAGTGAATGCAAGTATGTGTTTGGCGTGTTTGTGGATTTTAAGAGTGCTTTTGATAATTTGGAGCGGATGAGTGTGATTGAGAAGTTGAATGAGGTTGGATGTGAGGAAATGTCCCTCTCTAAGAGTTACTTCCAGGGGAGACGAGTGTGCATGGTGGGCACGAATGATGTTGTGTGGAGGGATGTTGAGATAGGCGGCCCACAGGGGTCCATCTGTGGTCCATTTATATGGAAATTAATGATGGATGGGATCCTGTGGAAGCTGGATGAATGTAAGTGTAAGTGTGTTGCGTATGCGGATGATTTGTTGCTGCTTGTTGAGGGACAGAGCCGAGTGGACATCGAGCGAAAGGGAACCGAGTGTATGGGAATTGTGAGTGAATGGGGTAAGAATGTGGGTGTGTCGGTGTCCGAAAGCAAGACAGTGGCAATGCTCATGAAAGGAAGTATGTCTGTAAAAAGAAGACCGTGTGTGCATATGTATGGGAAGCCTGTAAGGTATGTTGAAGTCTTCAAATACCTAGGCATTAGAATGAGTGAGAGAATGAATTTCAGAGTGCATTTTGAGCGAATGAGGGTGAAGGTGATGAATGTTGTGGGACAAATGCGGAGAGTCTTGATGTGTGAAAGGGGTATGAGAAAGCGTGCTGTGCGAATGATGTATAAGGGATTGTTTGTTCCTTGTATGTATGGTTCGAGTGTATGGTATGAATATATGAGTGTAAAGTATGCAAGGAACATTGTGAATAGATGTCAGCGAATTGTGTTGTATGCGTGTCTGAATGTCTGTAAGACCGTGTCGGCTGATGCGATGCAGGTTCTAATGGGTGTTCTACCTTGGGACCTGGAATGTATGAGGAGAGGTGTGGTACGTATGATTACGAATGGGTGGAGTGTCTGTACGAATGATTTGGTGACTGAAGAAGAATTGAATGGGAGAGGCGTGGAAGAGAGTGTGAATCTAGTGAATGAAAGAGCGTATGCCCGATGGCAGACCAGGTGGAATGAATGTGCGAATGGAAGGATAACGTATGAGTATATTAAGGATGTAAGGTTTGTTGAAAGGAACGCCTGGTTCGACCCGTATGTGTATGCGTGTTTCCTTCTGACTGGGCACGGCAGTTTGAATGGATTTTTGTTCGACAGGAATTTGAGTGCGAGGTGTATGTGTGGGGCTGAAAGGGAAGATTGGATGCATGTGCTTACAGAGTGCCGTATGTACGATGACCTGAGAGACCTGAGTGGATGTGGAGTGTGTGTGTGTGCGGTGTTAGTGAGCAAGGAAACGTATGAAAGGTTTTGTAAATATGCGATGAATGTGTTTGCAAGGAGAAGGATGAATGTGAGAGGTGTGTGAATGTGGTGGTGTCCTGTGGTCCCAGGAGGGCTGCCGGGCTGCAACCCGGAGGCCTTTGGGGAGTGACGACCCCACGAATCCGAGTCGGCCGCACCCAGGTCGAGGTGTGCAAGTGCCTCAATGGGAAGCAGATTGGTTCTGCGACGGGTATGACCAGTATGACCCAAGCACTGGTACCGAGGGGATCGGCGTGATAAGCCCACGGAGGGCCAACCCTCCGTTGCCGGCCATTTGGATTGGAATCTCGGGGGCAGTGGTACAGCCCACGTCGCGGGCGAGAGACGTTCATCGTCTCGGCGGGTGAGCTGCGGCTTATCAGCTCGCTGGCCGGGCAGCAGAGCCGGTAGGGATTTAGAAAGTTCCCTGCCGACCCAAGGTTGGCCCCGTGAGCTTGCACTCCGGGGCTAATTGGTAGTTCCCGTTCTTGCGGGAGCGCGTTGACCGGGCGTATTCCCGGTCCCACGCCCGTGGGGGCCGTGTCTGGTAGGGCTTCATGACAGGTACAGGTACGTTAAATCAACTTCAAGGGTTCTGTCCCTATCTACTTCCCCCCAAGGGCTGCTCAGTGCTTTGCACTCGCCAGTACGGGAATTGGCGATCCTGGGGAACCTGAGCCATTGTCACTGCATTCGCCGCGAGTCGCTCAATGGCTCTAATGCGGCACTTGCCTGGATATACCGAAAGGGTATCCTTGTATTGAGTTCCTCAAGGGCCTCGTTGAGGCACGGGACGTAGCGCTCCCGAGGTACCCGTTGCGAATTTTGCATATGCTCGTGGCTGCACATGTTTAGGCATGTGTGGTATATATTTCACGAGTTACGCAGCTTGCTGTGCACGCAAGAGACTGTCGATGCTGGTGACCCCTCCTCCTCGCGGCCCTCGCTGGTAACCATTCATCCGTGGAGGATCTTCGGTGAATTCCGGGTGAATGGGCTAAGTGGTTCGCCACCCGCTGTGAGCAGTCTTCCCTTCCGATGATACTTAAGCGTTGAGGGAGGGTTTTTTCCAAATCCGCCGTCTCCTCCATCTACAGGCGTGACCCTTGGGGTGGTTTCTTTACCCCACCAAGGCAGTTCTGGAGCTTCTCTCTGGGCTAAATTGGTAGTTCCCCTTGTGGGATCGCGCTGGCTGCACTTATCCCAGCCCCACGCCCGTGGGGCCCGTGTCTGGTAAGGCTATTGCTAGGTACAGGCACGTAAAATCTTACACTCTGTTAATGTCCCTATCTACTTATTTCCAAGATGGTATACGGACGTGTTCACGTCGCTCCGTCTCTGAATGCGAAAAGCACCGGTTTAAAGTGAGTAAAGAATTCATCGTTTGTGATCAGTGAATTCAGCTCGCTAATCTGTGCTCGTAGCCGTAATTTTGTGCCGAAAGTGCATAAAATAACTGAAAAAACAGTGAAAATATTGTGCAGCGTGCCGACGCGACCGCTTCGGGAGCTCGGTGAATCATAAAAATCGCACTAGCGATTTTTGGAAGGTGCAGTGTAGCTGTGCAGTTGCGTGCAAAAGGCACGAGCATTTTGAGTGTTATGCCGTTAAAATCGGTGTAGTGTACGTGCAATAACAATTTATTAAAGTGTTCGTCGCCACGTGGCCGCGTGGGCGGCCATCTTGGCAGGAAGCTTGGGAGGCGTGAGTGTGCGGGCGCAGCGTGAGTGTGCGCGCGCAGCCTGAGTCGGGCACAGTGCAGTGAAGTGTCCGTGCCCGGGTGCATTACCGACAGTGAACAACAGTCGATAACCCACCTTCAGATACAGGATAAGTTACCGACCGCGGGTAAACTGCAGTCGGTAACCAACAAATACAGTGTTGGTAACTCAGTGTTAGTTCGCCCAACATACCAGCAGTGAGTCTACAGCAGTGCGAGTTGATCGACAAGATATTGACAATGGAGTGCGAGGAGCACTCGCACGACGAGAACGTCGAGAACGTCGTTCTGGCCAAGCGGGTGAAGAAGCGCAATGATAAGAGCAGCCACAGCGAGTCATCGGACACCGACAGGCGAAAGAAGAAGCCAGTGGCGGAAACCACCGACGACGAGTTTAAAAGACCCATGCAGAAATTGCAGAAGTCTCCGTCCACACCCTCCGACACCGATCAACCAGCAAAACTGAAATCATACAGGAGATTCGTACTCTTCTGTAACAACCTCACCGCAAATCAGATAAACGAGAAGAACCTGCAGACAATTAAAGAGTGTCAGCAGTATGTATCAGAAGATCACTCACCGTGTCAGTGAAAACAGCAGTCTCCGCAGAAGCCAAGGAGAGACAACATCACTGGATGACAAACTGAGGCAACTCGAGAGTGTCATCCAGGGAGCCACCAACACTATCAGAGAGCTCAAGGCCGAAACGCAGAAGCCCATCACCTTCGCGGAAAAGCTAAAGGCTCCGGCAGTAAGAAAACCAGAGGAACAAGCGTCGCCCCCCGGCCGACACGTGGTAGCCATCTATCCACGAGCGGGAAGCTCAATGAAGACGAGCGACGCAACAAAGGATACCTTTGTCACCAGCCTGGCGCCAGCTAAGGTAAAACTCCGAATCCGAGGAGTGAAAAAGATACCCAACAACGGCGTCCTCGTCGAAACCGCAACGAAGGACGATCTGGAGCGCGTAATGAAGAACGAGAAGCTCCAAGCCGCGGGGCTGGTCACTGGGCTCCCGGCAAAGAAAAAACCTAAGATAATTATCTACGACGTCCCAAAGGATATCAGCGACACGGAGTTCCTGACCTCACTGGGACAACAAAACCTCAGCAATGGGAATACAAAGGACGAACCGAGGATTTCACATAAGACCGCCAAAAGGAGCGCAGAAACAACCAACTACATCCTAGAAGTGTCGCCCAACACCAGGGAAACCCTTCTGAGGCAGGACAGAGTCTACATAGGATGGAGGTCACTGAAGGTCAGGGACTACATAACGGTAAGTCGCTGTTATAAATGTCAATCCTTCGGACACGTATCTAAACACTGCAAGGCAGCCAAAGAAGTCTGCGGTCACTGCGGTTGTGACGGACACGACTTTAAGAACTGCCCAAGGAAGAGCCAAAATCCTGTCTGTATAAATTGTAAACGGGCCGCAAAACCCTGCGATCATTCCTCAAGATCATCGGAATGCCCGGCATACAAATTCGCTCTCTCGAACCTTATCTCCAAAATAGATTATGGCTGTGAGGACCATAAACAAAGGAAACATGCAAAAAGTAAGGATAGCACAGCTCAATGCGCAAAACTCGCGACTTGTACCAGACGAATTAAGAATAGTACTCGCCGAAAAAGGAATAGACGTAATTGCTATACAGGAACCGTACAACCGAGAAGGAGAAATCACGGGGTTAGGTATTACCACAAAGGTAATATCTGAGCAGAAACGCTTCTCCAAAACGGTTAAATACACAACCGTAAAATCTGCTATTGCTGTCACGAACCACGAAATTAATGTCTTAAATCTAACACACGTCTGCAACTACGCACTACATCTGCACGGAGTTGGTGCACGCATCAAACAAATACTACCTAGTCTCCGTATACAGGCAATTCTCAGAACCAATAACACGCTATCTCCAACACCTAGATAGAATCCTACAGGAACTGCAAGGGAGAGAGGTAATATTGTGCCTGGACGCAAATGCAACCCCCGGGTTATGGCACGGTAAACAACTATCCCAAAGCAGTCCCACAGACCAGAGATTAGAAGAATTAGAGGTCTTCATCAACCAGCACAGGCTGATAGTTATAAACAAACCAGACAACCCTCCGACATTCGACAATATACACGGAAACTCGAATATAGACGTCAGGCTTCCCACGAAAGCAATAGCAAATAAAATCCAGAACTGGAGAGTCCACACGCACAGCACCAACAGCGATCACAATCTAATCACGTTCGAAATAGCAAGCAAAACACCCGCAGCACAACCGAAAGGGAACAGCAGATTCAACACCAAAAGGGCGGACTGGGATGCGTACCAAACGCACCTCGGTACGCCTTGGCAACGGAATTACCGACAAGAACACGACTTGGAACCGAATGCACAACTTCTCTCAGAGACGATCGACAACACCATCCTGGAAGCGGGAAACAAGGCCATCCCCAGGAAACTCGTCTTCGGGAAGTCAGTGCCGTGGTCGAACCCAACGCTGAGTGCGCTCAGGAAGAGGGTTTTCGAAGCCAGGCACAGACTACAAAGAACCAAAGACGAGACAGCAAGAAAGCGCCTGCTCAAAGCCTTCAGGCATGTCCGCAACACCTACTCTGCGAAAATCAAGGAAGCAAAGCAGAATAGCTGGAAGAAGTTCGTCAAAAAAGAGGGGAACAAAAATCCATGGGGAATCATATACAAATTGCAAACAAATAGACCTAAAATAGACAAGGCACAAACCAGAATCGCAAACAACAACACACACACAACTACGAGGGAGGAAACAATGAAGCTCCTCCTCAACACTCTAATACCAAGTTACAACAGAAGTAATGAGACTGATTGGCACCAGCGCAAGAGAAGAGAAACAGAGGAGACACAGAACAACATGAACGAGTCACCATTCACAACTAAAGAAATAGAGGCAATAGTTAAAAATCTGAGCACAAACAAAGCAGCGGGACACGACCTGATAGAGGCAAAAATGATGTAGATAGCCTGGCCAGTGATGGGAACAGAGCTCGTCAGGCTCTTCAACTGCGCCATCTCGCAAGGAACGTTCCCGAAACAATACAAGACAGCAGAAGTAAGAGTCCTTCTTAAAGGAGAAGACAAAGATCCCACAGATCCAAAGTCATATAGGCCAATCTCACTACTACCAGTTACAGGAAAAATTCTGGAAAAAGCAATAGCAGGAAGACTAAAAGAAATAGTACACAACAACGAAAAATCCTCTACGCGACAGTACGGATTCCGCCCCTGCAGATCAACAGAGGACGCCATCGTAGAGCTCCAGCGAGCGCTACGATCGGCCCAAGGCAAATACGGCGTTGGACTCCTGTTCGATATATCCGGGTCGTTCGACAACGTCTGATGGCCTAGTATACTAGGGAGCCTCAAAGAACGGAACTGCCCGAAAAATCTATACAGCCTAATCAAGAGCTACCTCAGCGATAGAAGAGCGATCTTAGGAACAACAGAAGCGATTGAAAAAGAGGTCACGAAGGGGTGCCCACAGGGGCCAGTCCTGGGGCCACTCTTCTCGAACCTAATTTTCGACGACGCAATCGACACGGTAAGGACCAACGGCAACGAGGCGATCGCATTTGCCGATGACCTTATCGTAGTGGTAAGCGCCGAGACTAGGCTGGAAATGGAAGAGAAAGGCAACGAAGTCACCAAGAAACTCTCAGAATGGTGTGAGAGTCATAAATTAGAGCTCTCCACCAAGAAATCAGAGATGATACTCTTGAAAGGCGACCTGGATATTAGACCAACAATAAGTATATGAAGCACAACAATCAAAATGAAACCAACGGTAAGGTACCTAGGCGTACACTTCGGAACACGGCTAAACGTAACACCGCATGTAAATTATTTCACAACCAAGGTGAGAAGTACGTTCGGCAGACTAGGCCAAAGCGCATTGGGGGCTAGACACCAAGATTATCACAACGATATACAAGGGTCTAGTACTCCCAATACTCTGCTACGCAGCAGCGGGTTGGGCGAGCAACTTAACTGTACATCACAAGAGGAAACTCAGGAGCGCACAGAGACAGGCGCTGCTAGCCATAACCAGTCCGTACAGGACAACATCCAACGACGATCTGGCAGTACAGGCAGCACAAACACCCATAAATATAGTCATGAAGGAAAGAATAGCACAATATCAACTAAGGAAAAACCTGGACATCGAAATAGGTAATCTTAACCATAGAACAGCAAACGAAACAATCAGCAAGTACCGTACAATAAAACTAAAAGGAAGAATACACGACGAAGTACTCAGCATGTGGCAGACCGAATGGAGAAGGTCCGACCGCGGCGGGATCACTCGAGACTTCTTCCCAAACGTCAGATGCAGATTAGAAAATAAGAATGCAAGGATAAACCACTACACAGCACAACTACTAACAGGACACGGAAAAATAAATAGCAGACTATACAAGCACAAAATCGCAGAAACAGACCTCTGCCGATGCGGCCAGACCGACACGGTAGACCACATCATCTTCCACTGCAGAGAGGAGGAGGTTGAGATAGCGAAGCTCGTGGCAAACTCGGCAAAGAAGGAGTAGGGTGGCCCTGTAAGCTAGACGAACTGACGAAGCAGTCAACCCTGGCACACTTCACACAGTTCGCGACAGAAGTTATGAGGAAGAGGGCCACAATACACAACTGAAAAGGCAAGAAGGGCACACGGACAAGAAGAGGAAATATACCGTGGAAACTGCGCAGGCACGGCCTAACAGCCGCGAGCGTACACGGTAAACGGTGCAGCAACACCAGCGCCGTTGAACCCCCGGAAACCCGGGCCTGCACGAGACCGAGCGCAAGCTGGTGACCCCGCCTCCTCGTGGCCCCCGCTGGAAACGTTTCGCCGGCAATCCCTGCGGATTTCCGGCCAAACGGCTAAGTGGGTCACCTCCCGTACGGGACGGTCTACTCCTCTGATGATACCTAGGGGTTGAAGAGGAGTTTTTTCCAACCCCGCCGTCCATAACATCTACGGACGTGACTCTTCGCAGTTGTTGACGCACCCCAACACCGACGGGAATAGGCATAGGCCTGAGCACGGCAGAGCAGGAGCAAGCTCGCTTGCTGCCTAATTGGCTCAATTAATTGTAGCAATAGTTGTCCCTATCTACTCCCCCTAGGGGCTGCTCAGTGCTTTGCACTCGGCAGTACGGGAATTGGCGGTTCCGGGGTACCTGAGCCATTGACACTGCATTCGCCGCGAGTCCCTCAATGGCTCTAATGCGGCACTTGCCTGGATATACCGAAAGGGTATCCTTGTATTGAGTTCCTCAAGGGACTCGTTGAGGCACGGGAAGTAGCGCTCCCAGGGTACCTGTTGCGAATTGTGCATATGCGCGTGGCTGCACATGTGTAGGCATGTGTGGTATATATTGCACGAGTTACGCAGCTTGCTGTGCACGCAAGGGATTGGCGGTGCTGGTGACCCCGCCTCCTCGCGGCCCCCGCTGGTAACCATTCATCCGTGGAGGATTTTCGGTGAATTCCGGGTGAATGGGCAAAGTGGATCGCCACCCGCTTTGAGCAGTCTTCCCTCCCTATGATATTTAAGCGTTGAGGGAGGGGTTTTTCCAAGTCCGCCGTCTCCTCCATCTACAGTCGTGACCCTTGGGGTGGTTTCTTCGCCCCAACAAGGCAGTTCTGGAGCTTCTCTCGGCTAAATTTGTAGTTCCTCTTGTGGGATCGCGTTGGCTGGGCGTATCCCAGCCCCACGCCCGAGGGGTCCGTGTCTGGTAAGGCTATTGCTGGGTACAGGCACGTAAAATCTTACACTCTGTTAATGTCCCTATCTACTGAGGGGTGTGTGTATGTGAAGTGGAGAGCGTGTAAGGTGAATGAGTATGTGAATGTGTTGAGATGCCACAGATGTTTTCCCTTCGGGCATATGATGAAAGAATGTGGTGTGAAAGATAGGTTGTGTGAGAGATCCGGCGAAAGTGGTCATCTCAAAGAAAAATGTAAGAATGTGTGTGTTTGTAGGACCTGCAAGTTGAAGGGCAGGAAATCCGACCACTCGGTTCTGTCCGCTGAGTGCCCGGAATATGAGAGACTGTTGGAGCGTGAGAAGGCAAGAGTTAGAGAGGACTGAGATGGCTCTCAACATTCTACGGCTGAACTGCCAACGTTCTTACGCTGTTTTGAATGATTGGGTGATGTTTTGTTGAATGAGTGCGTGAATGTTGCTCTTCTGCAGGAACTGTATGTTGTGAATGATCGTGTGAGTGGGCTACCTAGTTCTTGGCGGGTGTACTCCTGTGGACGTGTTCCCGCCAAGTCTGCGGTGGTTGTGCGTGATGAGAGTGTGGAAGCGTTGTGCGTGAATGAGTGTACGGATGAGTATGGTGTGTTTGTGTGGATCAAAGGGGATTTCGGCGAGATGTTTGTGGTGTCCATGTATTGCCGGTACGGCTATAACATCGAGCCATACTTGGCGTACATGGACAGAGTGAGAGATTGTGTGAATGGGAGAAGAGTGATCTTAGGAATGGATGTTAATGCGGCCTCCCCCTTGTGGTTTAGCAAGGATGGGGGCCGCAGTAGAGAGAATGAGATGCGTGGAAGGATTGTGGAGGAATGGTTGTTAGCGAATGGAATGGTTGTGCTGAAGCCGAGCGAGTTCTATACTTTCTCGGGAGTGAGAGGACAGAGTGACGTGGACGTGACGTTGATGAATGGAGACTGAGCTGGGTGCCACTTTGAATGGGAGGTAAAGAATGAATGGTGTATAAGTGATCATAATGCGATCCTTATACAGATGATGTATGATGAAGTGAATGAGAACCGTGAGATGAGTGTGTGGAAGCGATGGGTGTGTAAGGATGTTAGCTGGGAAGATTATGAGTGTGACTTGAGTGAAGTAGCGCGTATGAAAGGTTTTAGAGTTTTTGGAGAAACGAATGTGGATAGAATGGTTGAAGAGGTGAGTGGATGGATCCAGGAGGTGAATGGGAGATATATGAAAGAGAGAGTGCGTCAGAATGTACGTAGGAGAGTATGGTGGACTAGAGAGCTTGATAGCCTCAAGTCTAAGGTACGAAATTATAGGAAAGTATGTCAGAGAGCTAGCAAGGAGAGAAGAGTGGATGTTGATGTACGATTGAGTGTGTATAAGAGAATATTGAGCGAATATAAGAATCGGCTGAGGAATACGAAAGAGGAGAGCTGGAAACAATTCGTGAGTGCATATTCCAACCTGGATCCGTGGGGTGTGGTGTACAGAGTGTGTAGAGGAAAGAATGTGAGAGAGGGCCTAACGTCGTTGAAAGTGAATGGTGTGGAGTATGATACGTGGAAGGAGTGTGCGAATCTGATGATGGAGCGATTCTTCCCAGCTACCAGTATGACTGAGGAAGGATGTATAGAGAATGATTGTGATGGAATGGCAGTTAGGAGTTTTGAGTGTAGCGAGATTGAGAGTGCGATTGGTAAAGCGAAAATGAAGAAGGCACCCGGCCTGGATGGTATGAATGTGGAAATGTTGCGAGCGATGTGGCGTGCGATTCCTGGGTGGATGGTGACGATGTTTGATGCGTGTTTGCGTTATGGATGTTTCCCGAGCGCATGGAAGATAGCGAGAGTGGTTGTTCTCCCGAAGTCCCCGGAGAAACCGCGATCGGACCCCGCGTCTTATAGACCTATATGTCTCTTGCCCGCGCTGGGAAAGACGCTTGAGAGGTTGATGGTTGGTCGGCTTGAATGCAAAATGAATGGTAGAATGAATGATGCTCAGCACGGGTTTAGGCGGGGTCGTTCGACGGAGAGTGCATGGGCAAGAGTGAAAGAATACTTGCGGGTGAGTGATTGTAAGTATGTACTTGGCGTGTTTGTGGACTTTGTCGGAGCATTCGACAGTTTGGAGTGGATGAGGGTAATTGAAAAATTGAATGAGATAGGATGCGAGGAAATCTCCCTCTGGAGGAGTTACTTCCAGGGGAGACGAGCGTGTGTGATAGGTGCGAATGATGTTGTGTGGAAGAGCATTGAAAGAGGCTGTCCGCAGGGGTCCATCTGTGGTCCGTTTATATGGAACCTAATGATGGATGGGCTCCTGTGGTAGCTGGATGAATGTAAGTGTAAGTGTGTTGCGTATGCGGATGATTTGCTGCTGATTGTTGAAGGACAGAGCCGAGCTGAGATAGAGAGATTGGGAACTGAGTATATGGGAATTGTGAGTGAATGGGGTGAGAATGTGGGTGTGTCGGTGTCCGAAGGCAAGACAGTGGCAATGTTTATGAAAGGAAGTATGTCTGCGAATAGAAGACCGAGTGTGCGTATGAATGGAAGGCCTGTAAGGTATGCAGAGGTAGTGAAATACCTAGGCATAAGAGTCAGTGAGAGAATGTATTTTAGAGTGCATCTGGAGCGTATGAGTGTAAAAGTGACGAATGTGGTGGGACAAATGAGGCGTGTATCTAAGTGTGATTGGGGTATGCGGAAGCGTGCTGTACGAATGATATATAAGGGGTTGTTTGAAGCATGTGTGATGTATGGATGTAGTGTATGGTGTGAATATGCGAGAGTGAAGTATGCGAGAAATATTATTAACCGGTGTCAGAGGTTAGTAATGTATGCGTGTTTGAATGTGTGTAAGACGGTTTCAACCGAGGCTATGCAAGTCTTGATGGGTGTGATACCTTGGGACCTTGAGTGCATGCGGAGAGGTTTGGTACGAATGATTATGAGTGGATGGTGTGTTTGTGAGAATGAATTGGTAACTGAGGATGAATTGAATGGAAGAAGTGTGAAAGAGAGAGTGAATCTTGTGAATGAAAGAGTGTATGCCCGATGGCAGGCCAGGTGGAATGAATGTGTGAGTGGAAGAGTAACGTATGAATATATTAAGGATGTAAGGTTTGTCGAAAGGAATGCCTGGTTCGATCCGTGTGTGTATGCATGTTTCCTTCTGACTGGGCATGGCAGTATGAATGGGTTTTTATTTGAAAGGAATCTGAATGTGAGTGCGAGGTGCATGTGTGGGGCTGCAAGAGAAGATTGGATGCATGTGTTGACTGAATGCAGTATGTACGA
>KQ435715.1:7500-11426 GCA_001276565.1 Melipona quadrifasciata | reverse complement strand
GGTGTGCAAGTGCCTCAATGGGAAGCAGATTGGTTCTGCGACGGGTATGACCAGTATGACCCAAGCACTGGTACCGAGGGGGTCGGCGTGATAAGCCCACGGAGGGGCAACCCTCCGTTGCCGGCCATTTGGGTTGGACTCTCCGGGGCAGTGGTACAGCCCACGTCGCGGGCAAGAGACGGTTATCGTCTCGGCGGGTGAGCTAGACTAGGGGAATCCGACTGTCTAATTAAAACAAAGCATTGCGATGGCCCCCAAGGGTGTTGACGCAATGTGATTTCTGCCCAGTGCTCTGAATGTCAACGTGAAGAAATTCAAAAAAGCGCGGGTAAACGGCGGGAGTAACTATGACTCTCTTAAGGTAGCCAAATGCCTCGTCATCTAATTAGTGACGCGCATGAATGGATCAACTTCAAGGGTTCTGTCCCTATCTACTCCCCCCAGGGGCTGCTTTTTGCTTTGCACTCGGCAGTACGGGAATTGGCGATCCCGGGGTACCTGAGCCATTGACACAAGGGTATCCTTGTATTGAGTTCCTCAAGGGCCTCGTTGAGGCACGGGAAGTAGCGCTCCCGAGGTACCCGTTGCTGTATTGAGTTCCTCAAGGGCCTCGTTGAGGCACGGGAAGTAGCGCTCCCGAGGTACCCGTTGCTGTATTGAGTTCCTCAAGGGCCTCGTTGAGGCACGAGAAGTAGCGCTCCCGAGGTACCCGTTGCGAATTTTGCATATGCGCGTGGCTGCACATGTTTAGGCATGTGTGGTATATATTGCACGAGTTACGCAGCTTGCTGTGCACGCAAGAGACTGGCGGTGCTGGTGACCCCGCCTCCTCGCGGCCCCCGCTGGTAACCATTCATCCGTGTAGGATCTTCGGTGAATTCCGGGTGAATGGGCTAAGTGGGTCGCCACCCGCTGTGAGCAGTCTTCCCTTCCGATGATACTTAAGCGTTGAGGGAGGGGTTTTTCCAAGTCCGCCGACTCCTCCATCTACAGGCGTGACCCTTGGGGTGGTTTCTTCGCCCCACCAAGGCAGTTCTGGAGCTTCTCTCTGGGCTAAATTGGTAGTTCCCCTTGTGGGATCGCGCTGGCTGGGCGTATCCCAGCCCCACGCCCGTGGGGGCCGTGTCTGGTAGGGCTTAATGCCAGGTACAGGCACGTAAAATCTCACACTTTGTTATGTCCCTATCTACTAGTTCCAAGATGGCGCCGTTGTGTACGGACGTGTTCACGTCGCTCCGTCTCTGAATACGAAAAGCACCGGAATAATGTGAGTAGAGAATTCAACGCTTGTGATCAGTGAATTCAGCTCGCGAATCTGTGCTAGTAGCCTCATTTTTGTGCCGAAAGTGCGGTAAATAACTTAAAAAAAAGTGAAAATAGTGTACAGCGTGCCGACGCGACCGCTTCGGGAGCTCGGTGACCCATAGAAATCGAACCAGCGATTTCTGAAAAGTGCACCATATCAGTGCAGTTGCGTGCAAAAAGCACGAGCATTTTGAGTGTTGTCCCGTAAAAATCGGTGCTGTGCAAGTGAAAATACGAATTATTAAAGTTTTCGTCGCCACGTGTCCGCGTGGTCGGCCATCTTGGCCGGAAGCTTGAGCAGCGAGAGTGTGCGCGCGCATCGTGAGTGTGCGCGCCCAGCCCGAGTGATCCCGCGCAGCCTGAGGCGGGCGCAGTGCAGTGTAGTGTCCGTGCCGGGTGTATTACCGACAGTGAACAGCAGTCGATAACCCACTGTCAGGTACAGGATAAGTTACCGACCGCGGGTAAACTGCAGTCGGTAACCAACAAACACAGTGTTGGTAACTCAGTGTTAGTTCGTAATCTACCAGCAGTGAGTGAACAGCAGTGCGAGTTTATCGACAAGTCACTGACAATGGAGTGCGAGATGCACTCGCACGACGAGTACGTCGAAAACGTCGCCCTATCTAAGCGTGTTAACAAGCGCAAAGAAAAGAGCAGCCGAAGTAAGTCATCTGACACCGACAGGAGGAAAAAGAAGTCAGTTGTAGAGACTACCGACGACGAATTTGCAAAACCCACGCTGAAACAGCAGTAGTCGATGGCCACAACACCAGAAACGAACCTGCCACCCAACCCAAGGTCCTATAAGGGATTTGCAATCTTTTGCAGTAATCTCACAGCCCATCAAATCAACGATAAGAACCTAAAAATCATAAAAGAAAGCGTCAGCGGCATGTACCAGACGCTCATCCACCTTGTAAATGAAAATGCCAGCCTCTGGAAAAAACAATGGGAAACAACATCCTTGGACGACAAACTAAGGCAACTAGAGAATGTCATCCAGGGTGCAACCAACACAATCAGGCAGCTCAAGGCCGAAACGAAGAAGCCCAGCACCTTCGCGGAAAAATTAAAGGCCCCAGCAATTAGAAAGACAGCGGAACAAGCGACGCCCCCCGCCCGGCACGTGGTAGCCATCTACCCACGGCACGGAAGCTCAATGAAGACAAGCGACGCAACTAAGGAGACCCTCGTGACCAGTCTTGCACCAGCCAAGGAAAAGCTCCGAATCCGATGAGTGAAAAAGATCGCCAACAACGGTGTTCTCTTCGAAACCGCAACGAAGGAAGACCTTGAACGCGTACTTAAGAACGAGAAGCTCCAAGCCGCGGGGCTGGTCACTGGCTTCACGGCAAAGAAGAAACCGAAGATCATTGTCTATGATGTCCCAAAAGACATCACCGACAAAGAGTTCCTGACCTCACTGCAACACCAAAACCTCAGCAAGGAGAAAACGCAAGAGGAACCAAGGATATCACATAAGACCGGCAATAGGAGCGCAGAAACCACCAACTACGTCCTAGAAGTATCGCCCAACGTCAGAGAAACAATCCTGAGGCAGGACAGAGTCTACATCGGATGGAGGTCACTGAAGGTTAGGGACTACACAACGGTAAGTCGTTGCTATAAATGTCAATCTTTCGGACACGTTTCTAAACACTGCAAAGCAGCTAAAGAAGTCTGTGGACACTGCGCTTGCGACGGACACGACTTCAAGAACTGCCCAAAAAGGAGCCAAAACCCGGTCTGTGTAAACTGCAAACGAGCCGCGAAACCCTGTCACCATTCCTCCCGATCCGCGGATTGCCCGGCATACAAGTTCGCCCTCGCAAACCTCATATCTAAAATCGATTATGGTAAATAGACGAAATAAGAATAGAACCAGGGTAACTGTCAAAGTAGGACAACTAAACGCGCAAAACTCACGCCTAGCAATAGACGAACTAAGAATGGTACTAGCAGAAAAAGACATTGACACAATAGCACTCCAGGAACCATACAACAAAGAAGGCATTATCAGTGGTCTAGGGGTCACAGCCAGAGTAATAACGGATACCAAAGCTTTCGTTAGAACAACAAAAAATAAAAACATCAAGTCAGCCATCGCCGTCCGAAACCCGGAAACAAAAACTCTAAAATTAGAACATCTATTTAACTCGCACTTCACATGCGCGGAAATCGAGCGGTCTACAGTCAGATTTTATCTGATAAGTGTATATATGCAACACTCGGATCCAATAGGCCCCTACCTACAACACCTAGAAAAAATAGTACAGGCATTACAGGGTAAAGAGGTCGTAATGTGTATCGACGCAAACGCGACATCGGTATCCTGGAACAAACTAACGACACACAACGGAATATCTGACAGTAGAGGCGAGGAGTTAGAGCAATTTATAGCGCAGCATAGGTTGATAATACTTAACAGCAGCGGAAAAGCACCAACATTCGACAACCTACACGGACAATCGAATATAGACATAACAATAGCTACCACCGCCATAGCTAAAAAGATAAAAAATTGGAACGTGCACGCCGACGAAATCAATAGCGACCACAGGCTCATAACTTTTGAAATCTCATGCGCAAGCTACGATCCTGAAACAAATCCGAACAAT
>KQ435715.1:0-2500 GCA_001276565.1 Melipona quadrifasciata | reverse complement strand
ATAACGGCTGGCACAGCGACACGTCTGGCCGTCTGCCGGTGAAGCGACACTACCGGAAATTTAATATCAAAGATCGATTATGGTAAATAAGCTCACAAACAACGGACACACAGGAAAAATCAAAATAGCACAGATAAACGCGCAGAACTCAAAAACGGTAGCCGACGAACTCAGGCAAATAGCGTTCGAGAAACAAATAGACATCCTGGCGATCCAGGAACCCTACACGTATAAGAACAAAGTGACGGGACTCGGGATAAGCGCAAAAATCATTACCGACACAAAAATAATATCAAAAATAAAAACAAACGACAAAATCAAAGCGGCAATAGCAGTAATAAACAGCAACCTCGACGCGATAAAAATCGAACAACTCAGCAACACACACATCGTGTGCGTCGAAGTAAGAACAACGAAAACGTCCTTCTACGTCATCAACGCCTATCTCCAGTACTGCGAACCAATAGAACCATATCTAAAACACATAGAAAAAATTATGATCGCGCTGAAAGGACAAAAACTCATACTCTGCATGGACTCCAACGCTAAATCCGCAACATGGTACAGCAAACACCCAGAATCGAGAGGAGAGGCTCTCGAAGATTTCCTGTCGCAGCACCGGCTCCACACAGTAAACACAACATCAGAAACGTACACATTCGACAACACACACGGACAGGAAAACATTGACATTACAGTAGCCAGTAATAATACCTATCGCAACATCCAGAATTGGAAAGTACATAACGGGGCAACATCGAGTGACCACAACCTCATAACTATGGATCTCACCACCGCGGCAAACGAAGTCACCTCTCTGAGAGGAAGCAGATATAACATCAAAAGAGCGGACTGGGACAGATACAGGGAAGAAATCCACACGATAATAAACACAAACGCAGCAGCAGAACCCACAAGAACCGCAACAGAAATGGCTACCGATATCGAATCCGCCATCACACTAGCAGCCAACTCCACGATCCCGAAGAAAACGAGGTTCTCCAAATCTGCCCCGTGGTGGAACAGCAATCTAACTAAACTCCGACAGGAAGTTCGCAGAGCCAGACGTAAATACCTTAAAACAGAAAATGATAGTCTAAGAACAAAACATAAAGAGGAATACTGTAAACTCCGAAACAGATACATCAAAAACATCCGGGAAACGAAACAAGAGAGCTGGCAGAAATTTGCCACAGTCACTGGAAACGAAAACCCGTGGAGTATCGTGTACAAAATGCAGACGAAGAAATTAAAAATAGAAAACGTACTAGAGACAATAAAATGCAAACAAAACCAAACAACAAACTGGGAAGAAACGATAAGGACAATGCTACAGGAAATGATCCCAGATGACACAAGCGAAAACGAATCTCCATGGCAAATAGAAGTCAAAACAGACACCAAAAACCCACCAAACACCGCGGACACACCCCCATTTCATATCACGGAAATCCGTAACGCAATAAAAAACATGAGTAGCAGGAAAGCGCCGGGGCACGACCTCATCGAGGTCGAAATGATAAAGCAAGCATGGCCAGTATTACAGCAACAAATACAGGAAACCTTCAACGGATGCCTAAACCAAGGAGTTTTCCCGAAACAATGGAAGAAAGCGGAAATAAAAATCCTCCTAAAAAGCGCTGACAAACCGGCGGCAGAGATTAAGTCTTACAGACCCATATCTCTGCTCCCGGTTCTTGGGAAATTATTAGAAAAACTAATAGCAGGAAGACTTGCCTTCATCTCACACCATCACCCTCTGGCATCACGTAGGCAATACGGTTTCAAACCGGGACATTCAACAGAGGACGCGATCGTCAAACTCAGAGACACAATAGAACAGACCACAGAAAAATACGCCATCGGACTCATGTTCGACATTTCAGGTGCCTTCGACGGGGTCTGGTGGCCCAGTGTACTCCACAACCTGAAGAAAAGAGACTGTCCCAAGAATATTTACAACTTAATAGCAAGCTACTTATCAGAGCGGGAGGCACAAATAACCAGCAACACGACACATATATGCAAAACAGTCAGCAAAGGTTGCCCACAAGGGTCCGTCTTAGGGCCACAAATGTGGAACCTAATCCTCGACGAAGTAATAGAGGAGATTTCACAAACTGGAACAGAAACAATAGCATACGCAGACGACCTTGCAATAATAGTAACAGGCAACTCTAGAATAGAACTCGAACGAAAAGCCAACACAGCAACAGAAATACTAAGGAAATGGTGCAAAAAGCAGAAACTGGAACTCTCCGCAAAGAAATCACAAATGGTACTGTTGAAAGGCTTACTGGACATCAGGAGGCCGCCCACAGTACCAATTGGCAACACCTCCCTGAAGATGGTAGAAAACACGAAATACCTTGGCATCTTCTACGGAACGAGATTTAACATTACAGCACATGTGAACTATATCAGTAACAAAAGCAGAGAGATATTTAATAACCTTGCCAAAGTAGCCAAAACCACATGGGGCCTAAACACGAAAACAATG
>KQ435714.1:1889233-1906513 GCA_001276565.1 Melipona quadrifasciata | reverse complement strand
CGCGAGGGGGCGTGGGGTAGATCTCGAGTGGGAGTGGCGTTGTCTAGTACTGAGGCGATCGCACTTGTAATTTGTTTTGTATCGATTTAAATGTTTGCATATCGATAAAATTTTATTCATTTCCTAGTCAGAAGAGTTACTTCAGAGGGGCTTTCAGTGAGACGAATCGTACAAGTCGTGCAGTTTTTAATTAAACTGCAATGCGTGCAATGAACGTACCTCGACCGACTTCTGCCAAAAATAAATAGAATTCATTTTCGTCCGTTTTCTTTCTCTGTTCTTTCCCCCCTGCTCTCCGTTTGACGATTTTTCACCACTGTTGCCGACATATAACACAATAACGCCAACGGAATTACACACGCAATAACGTACGCGTAATTGCGCTTCGCGTAGAACCGAACGAAAAGGAACTAAAAGAGAGAGGGAAAAAAAGGAAAGAAAAGGGGGAGAACGAGAGAAAAGAGATGAAAAGCTCGGTTTTAATAGCCGAACATTCAGCCGGGATTTTCGTACGCAATTAAACACGAACATTTCTGCAAAGGAAACGTGCGCGCGCAAGTCACGGAAATTCATCAAAAACTGTATTTTGCCGCGGCGTCGAGCGAGAATCAACTTTAATTACGTACACAGAGGGGGTAAGAGGGGGGAGAAAGTCAGTGGCAACCGGTTAATTAGATTTTCAGGACAGGCGTGTACTTCTGTGGCCGTGCGGGTGATCTGGATAATAAAACCGTGGGAGAGAGAGAGATCTACGTGCGTCGATTAGGCTCGAAAGTGTCGATGAAGCAAATTTCTTTCCAGTAACAACGTGCAAAGAATTTTTAATAGTTTATGGAGTTTTGGGAATGTAACTCACTCATTCGTTGCAAATTCGAATTTCGTCGCTTTCGGAAAATAATCCGAAGGATTTTTTTCTAAATATTTGAGCGACAGGGATTTCCGCACTCGTCGTGGATATTGCACAGCGAAAATTTTTGAAACAAACGAGGTAACAATAAGAAGGATTTTTAATTTTTCGTATGAAAACTGAGTTAGTAGAGTTGTCGTACGAAAATTGAGTTGACGGTATTATAATCGTTTGTACCTGTGGTTATATTACTTGATTTTTAAATCATTTGATTTCATTTGATTGTAAAATTAAAGTCAACTACTTTCATCTTCTCGTCGAACGTAATACAGGCTCGAAAAGCGACACTTGGAGAGAAAACCAAACACCCTGCATCTGTTCTGTATTTCACATATTTTTTACTTTCAGTCTCTGACGAGTGCGCAGAATTGTGCCTAAAATTGTCTAATCGTCGAGACAGAAACGATCTTTCGAAATATCTCAAAATTTAAATCAAATTTAGCAACGGTAAATCAATTCCAGTCGCCAGATTCGGTGTTCCTTACATCCGCTTACATTAAAAAAGATCAAATCACTGTCGATTTTTTCGAAAAATTAAAATCACCCACAACGGACTCGAGCTTCGATCGTTTCCTCTGCGCGCGACGAAGAAACGAAAAAATGAAGAAAGAAAGAGAGAGAGAGAGAGAGAGAGAGAGAGAGAAAGTAAACGGGTGGGGGGAGAAAATTCGGCTGGAGGAGGGAGAAACACTTTCGATTCACGGTAATAACTTTCAAATTGGAAGGGAATTGCCAGCGGGATCGAGAGGTAAAACCGATTCGTGAGTGAGAGTGAGAGGGAGAGGGAGAGGAAGAGGGAGACGCTTTTGGCCACGTTGAGCCGAATCGGGCGAGATTTGTCTGTGACAGGCTCCGGTGACGAGACTAAAGGTTGCGCCACAATTTCACGGGTGAGTTTAGCGGCGGGTGCAGGTGAAATCTCTTGGAATCCTAGCCGACTCGCGCGGCATAAAGGGACTCTATACAAACGTTATCACCGTGACACGCAATCAACGTGGAAAACGAAATAGCTCATTTGCAGCGTACGATTAGCCTCAGAGGTTGGCCAACAATCATGCCAACTAACTGTGTCCGCCTGCCATTTCTACGTCGTGGAGACCTTCTCTGTCTCTTTGTGCATTCCTCCGTTTCTGTTTTTCCTCTCATGCTATTTGCGCCCTTCAGTTTTGCAATTAGCGGAAAGTTTCATCGCGCTGCGAAAAAGAAAAGAGAATTTTTCTTTCCTTAGTTGGCACAATCGAGCCTCGAACATTTTACGCGCAATTATTTATTGTTTCTTTGACTGGTGAAATGTGATAAAGCTTTGTTCGATTTATTTCTAAAAGTGGGGCATTTAATTCCTCGGAGAATTAAAATGGCAAATAAATTTGAAATGAGTTTGAAGGTTATTAATTGATTATAGATTTCTATGCGTCAAACATACTAGGTGCGATTCATGCGTATCACAGTAATTTACTAATGTTTCTTGTACCACGGACTTTCTCTATTTCTATTTTTTCTTTTTTTTTTTTCACTGAGAGTGATTTTAGCGGGAGTAACGCAGAAAATCGGGCCCCTTCAGGTGCAACGCTGATGCAACGAAAATTAGCGATTGGTTGATTTGGGTCACGTGATTCGCGAGGGGGCGTGGAGTAGACCTCGAATAGGAGTAGCGTTGTCAAAACAGTTGCTTCTGGGCCTTTCAGTAAGATGAATCGTGGAAGTTTTTATATTCTCTGTATTTTCGTTTATTTGCATTCGATTAATTTGAAGTCTTTTTGTCTTTCATTAAAATGATCTCTTTGTGATTTTGAAGAAAAAAGAAGGGAAAAAATGGAAGGAAGATGAAGATCTGTAGAAAGTTGAAGAGTTTTCAGTAAATGCAACAGTGGTACTAAATAAAATACAAACCTAGTTTTTTAATACTTTGATATTGATTACTTTATATTTTATCTAGAAATGTATATCGATGAATTTAAAGTCTTTTCTAACTTTTCAAAAAGTCGAGCAATTTTCACGTTTTCGTTTACGAAAAAAAATTTCGTGGTTTTCACATTAAACTGCCACAACCGAGTGAAATACTTGACTGGTACAAAATTAAAGCCACGTTTTATTTCCACGTCACGCGACCATAAGCCGTTGAAAGCTACCGTAAGCCGCATCAGGCGAAGAGAAAACAGTGACAAAATAGTTGAAATCCAGTACAATGTTTTACGCACCGCAGATCGCAGAATATCTCGTAGATTCGCGTATCTACTATCGACATTCCAAAACCAAACTAGTTTTCCAAAAACTAAACAGCCAACACGCAATGTATCCAACATCAGCGAAATAACTTGGACGTTCGCGTGAAATCGTATTTTTATCGCACGTGAATGTGCACTGCCAGAAATCGCACGAAATAGTTGATTAATGGTAAAACTTTTCCAAGGAACCATAAGTCGCAACCCAGTAGTTCTGTTGAAAAATAGCAAAAAGTTTCTCAGTCATTTAACTAAAATATTGCGGACGCGTGCGTCCTAACAGCGACTTTATGATTCCGAACGCGTGGATATCTATATTAATTATAATTTACGTAACTGATTATGTTTGGGTTTCATTAACGTTTGATTTATCATAGTTGTAGCATCACTGTCGGTCTAAATAATCAATTGTTAACATTATTCATAAAACATACATTACATCTACGCGTCCAGAATCATAAAGTCGCTGTTAGAACACTAATCTGGCTAACTCCAAACGTAACAGAAACGAACAATCAACAAGAGATTAGTCAAACTCAAAAATAAGTCCAAAATATGGCACAAAATTCTTCGTTCGAATTCTTCATCTTGCAGAGAACAAATTTTGAAATATAGTATATTTCTAGTATAGTCTAGTGTACTATTGTAGTGTATATTTTGAAACATAAGTATTTCGTTAAAAATTGCCGTGTTACTCGACAAACTTTCAAACTCGAAAACCAAGTAGTTTCGTACGAAAAAATTTTGCTCTTTATTTTCGACTTATTTTTTCACACCTTCTGATACTGGGACACCCTGTGTGTTAATAAATTTCGAAATCTGACGCGAAACGAAACGAAACGAAAATGTCGGCGAGACGCGAATTCAATCTCTCTGTCTCTTCGCTCGGAATCGAACGGTATCGCGGAGTCGCGCGATTGAGCCAACTGGAGAAGAGAGAGCAGCGATTTCGTGCTCGCGCGCGTCTCATCGATATTTCAAGCGGCGCGTCGTCGCGCGGTTCCTCCCCTCCCCTCTCCCGAACACAAGTCGCGTCGACGAAACACGGTAAACTCCGGTTCCTAACGTCGCGTGCAGCTGCTCTCCTTCCTTTCTCTGTCTTTCTATCTCTTTTTTTTTTCTTCTTCCTTTTGATTCTCCACGTTGCATAATATAATAGAACGGACGCGCGCGGCCAAGTTTCCGGGGCTTCGACGCGGTGTCCCGCGTCTGGCGGCAATTCCAGCCGTGTGTTTCGACCGTCTCGCCATCCTCGCGGTGGTTCCGCAGTTTTTGGGCACCGCCGCCGGAATAAACGAGACCATTGTCGCGGACAAATGTGCGGATGTAGCGTTATCGATGCGCGTTTGGTCGCGTTTGGTCGCGTTTCGATGCCGCCGCGTGCAGTCGAAGGTGCGTGCAGTCGCGTGGGTTGTTTAGTGTCGTAGTTAGGCTGGCATTAGTACCGGTGCACACCACGCAGTTACCGAACACCTTTCACGTCGAGCTTCGAGTTTGAACAGTCGCGCGGATTCGTTTCGTTGAATTGCAGCGATCAAGATTTGGAAGCTGGTGCAAATCATTTTGTAGATTCCTTTTTGAGTTTCCATTGACTCGTGATAGTTTGCGAGGTACAACGTAAGATGCGGAAGTAGAAGAATTTCTACGGATTAAGTACTATTTTCACCCGGAAAATAAAAGTAATAAATATAATAATTATATGATGATAAATAAAATAATTCACAATAAATTTTCATGGTTGGAAATCTTTTCTGGTAGGTTTGCTTTGATATTGTACTTATCGTTGTACAACTTTGCTCGATCCTGATTTTATCTCGAACATTTAGCTTCCAAGTGGCTCGAGAATATTTTTACTGCAGTTTTACTGTACCTCTAACTTTATTCATCAAAACAAATAATGCGTGTTTAACATCATCCGTATTTCACACGAGTGAAAAGTTATAAGAGGCTTAGTGTGATAAGCAGATTTTCGGATTTTTGTGCAATTATGGAAAATTTAAACATAAAATGCGATATGTATAAAAGTCGAATATTATTATTTCCACTCGTTATAAACTCGAAGATTAGAAATCTTCTCTCTCGGATGAACTTACCTTAATTTAACCCACACGTGTGCTGTGATTTTCATACGTATCGTTGTACAACATTGATGGTTCCTGATTTGATGTACGATTTCCAAATAGCCTCATAGAATATTTTTACAATTAGCGTAGTTTTTATCAAAGCTGCAACTCTAGCTTTATTCATCAAAACACGTGTATTTAACATCACACGAATAAAAAGCTAGTGTTGTCGAATTTTCATGCAAAGTAGAATACTTGTTGCAACGTTCAGTGCTCGGAGAAGACTTTCGACTCACAGGCTCTGCCCTCTTAATCGCGTCCATTAAAGTCTACGATCGCACAAAGTTTCGCAGTCCGGCAATAAGTTACGGTAACGCTAGGTTCGTGTAATTGAACTCCGCGATTTCTCGTCCGCGTAACGTCACTTTCAAATCATTTAATCAACAAATGAAATTTACGCGTGTTTAACGTGGACGCAGAGTAGAACTGTTCGCTCGAACAAACGAGTAATAGTCATTGCAACAATAAAGCTCCGCGATAAATGATCTGAAGGAACAATTAAAAAAAAAACTGCACGACTTGTACCCCAGTACGATTTGTCTCACTGAAAGGCCCAGAAGTAGCTGTTTTGACAACGCCACTCCTACTCGAGGTTTACCCCACGCCCCCTCGCGAGTCACGTGACCCAAATCGACCAATCGCTAATTTTCGTTGCATCAGCGTTGCACCTGAAGAGTCCCGATTTTCTGGATTACTTCCGCTAAAATTACTTTCAATGATAAAAAAAAGAAAACGAGTCCCGCAACACGATTTCTTTGGCCGTTTCTCCTTTGCTAATAGAGTTTTATTTCCTTTTTTAGAGAGAGAGAGAGAGTATTTGGTCGTCCAGAGTCAGTGTTTGCTGCGGAAAATGTTTCTCTCTCTCTCTCTTTTTTTTTAATCGTTTCCTAGAGCTCTGAGTAGCGTCGTCTCGTTTATGGTTTAGGAACACGCGACAATGGAGCCAGTGTTTGTTGCGCATTGTAAATTGCTTCCACAGCGACGCCGCGGCTCTCTTTGACTTTTTAATCGCGACAGTACACTCCCGGGGAATTTTCTGCGGTCGCTTTGACGGTCCTTTATTTCTCGCTCTTCCCTCCCTCCCCTTCTCCATCGTCTTCCCCTCTTTTTTTCTTCAATTATTCATCACGTCGATCCCTCGTCATCAACAGCAGGGAAATGTAAACGTCCTCGTAGTCCGTATCGTTCAACCTCTCTCCTGGATGCGATCAATTTAGGAAATTTTTCGTGGCATATTAAATGTTGGTTTTTTTTTTACGATGCTCTGTGAAAGGAATTATCTTGTTGTTACTTGTTTTCAACATCAGCAGAGAAAGCTAATAAATAATAATTAACAAACATCTTTGTTTCTGAATGAAAAATTAAGAAAATTGTTCTTCCTTCATCGTCAATGTCAAGATTTGTTGGATTTCTGATGTTTCTAATATGTCAGACGCTGAATAGGAAATTTTTCGTGGAAATTAAATGTTAATTTCTCTCGATACCCTGAAAAAAGTAATTATTATTTATCTGAATCTTGTCATTTTAAATAAGAATTTAACGATAATCAAAAATAATGATAGACTTTTAGTTTGCTGAGAGCAACGCATTAAATTACACAAATTTTTCGCAAAAATTAAATATTAATTTTTCTTGTGACACCTTGCGATACCTGTGTATGTATGTTTCCATCAACATAGAAGGAATCCTGTCGTCTCAAATAAAAATTAAACTTAAGGAGATGATAATAAACTTTTGGTTCGCTAAGAACAAGGTAATTTTTTTAATTGTACAAACTTTTCACGAAACATAAACGTAAATAAAATTCTGTTTCCTCACGATATCTCCTCTTAATTGTTACTACGTGTTTCATGTTCACAGAGGAAATCGTGTCGTCTTCAATCGGAATTAAACGACACGTAATAATATCGTATTTTGATCAACTAAGAACGACGCACACGTTAGTTGCGCAAATTCCACATTTTTCGCGTCGTTCGATCGCTCGAAATAATTGACGTGTGCCGGTGTTACTCGAATAGCGATTTATGAGATTCATAATTTATGCGCGATACATTTACACACACACACACTGTGTTTCCTAGACACACGTTTGCAGCTGTGCCGAAAGATTAAACAAGATCTTAAATAATCCATTAGCGTTATCAGCACTTTTGAATATTCCAAACGGAGACCATTATCCCGCGCAATTATAGTATTTCGATACTGTTGTTCACGTAACAATTCGCCTGGCAATTGTTAGATGTACAAATTTTATGAATGCACGCGCGAGTGGCGTGGCTCGAGACGAATTGTCACGAAGTGTCCTAATCAGGTTCTCGCTTGATCGATCTGTTCTTGGAATTTCATTGTTTCAACGAAACTCGTTGCATTCGCTTCTGCAACCCCGTCGTTAAAATTTCACTTGGAGATTGGAAAGTGGGGGAAAATTTAGCGGTAATGCAATCTAAAATTGGGGTGACGTGTATGTCGCTGGCGTTGGGTCTTACGATTAGGGAACTTAATTTGTTATGATATTTGTTGGAAAACTTTCCTACGAAAATGGTGGACAGAACGATCGTGAAACGAAAGTGAAAACAGCGAACTATTCGATGTAAAATACAAATTAGGGACAAAATACGAGATGGATAGGTATCGATTTTCTCCCTTAATTGCACTCAATAACTTTCGACCGACCGAGGATAAATTAATTTCGTTTTCGAAATTGCAGAATATGATCATCAATTTCCGTGCAAGTACACTCGAAACGACCTTGCAAATTTCGACGAAAGAAAAAAAATGTTCCTTGCACAAAAAGTTCGCCAATCTGCGATTAAACTGCACCGCGGGGATGTTCCCGCGATTTTAAAACGCGTCTCTTAGACGCTGGCTGGTTCGATAATCGAACCAGGAAGCAATCAAGAACAGGTGGCACTTATTACTCAGCCTCGGTCGTGATTAAAGAAATTAGCGGCGCCGTCCCGTTCCCTGATACGCTATAAATAAGAATTACGTGTAATCTCGGCGAATAACCGGTGGCGTTTTTCTGTGTTTCAAGGAACGGGCGGCAGCGACCTGCCTCCCCCTCCCGCGCGAAACTCAATTAATTTCGCGTTTGAATGTCTCCGAGGCAAAAGAGAAAAAAAAAGGCAAAGGAGGACTGCGAGTGAAAAACGTATACATCGACTTTACTAGATAAATATTTTATACGAGGGTTTTCTCGTCTCTTAATCCGAGGAGGGAAGAGTTTGTACGTGGTCGTTTTCTGTGAAATAGGACCGCGTTCCTTTTTCCATTTTTACTCATTCGTCGTTTCTACGTTTCTTCGAACGTTTGTTCAGAAAGAGTCACACAGAGGAGATTTTATTAATTGTTGAATATAAATATGGTAAATTATTGTACACGTGATGGATGGATTTCCATATATTGGAAATAATGTATGTTTAATTAGAAGATAATGAAAGGTAGAGTTGAATGTACAAATATTTTTCCTCGTCGCCTGCGCTGCGCGCGAAATTTTTCGGCTTCGTCGATGTGAAAAGGCCCAGAAGCAACTGTTCTGACTAGGAAATGAAGACGACTTTTTTGAATCGGTAGAAAACAAATTACAGGCGCGATCGCTCAGTAGCAGACAATGCCACTCCTACTCGAGCTCTACCACACGCCCCCTCGCGAATCACGTGACCCAAATCAACCAATCGTTAATTTTCGTTGCATTAGCGTTGCACCTGAAGAGGCCCCCTAAAATCACTTTCAGTGATAAAGAAAATTATGTGTAATTTAATGTTGGAATTATCAGAGCAGTTAAAGTAGTCAATTTTTTAATTTTTCATAATTCCGTAGATAAGGATGGATATGAGTGGAAAGTGCCTTGCATAAATTTTGAAATATAAATAAACTTGTGATTGTAGTCTATTTCTTCTATTTTCATCGTATGCAAATTGTGCACTCTGGTTGTCGATAAATTTAATATTAACTTTCAAGAAGCTACATTTATAGATTTTCTCCTCACTCTCCATCCCCCTAATATAAATTTTCTCCTCACTCACATCGATAACCTTCCAGCGTTAAATCGTACGGTACGTACGAAGCTTCGCGTCTATTCGCAAACGGAAAATTCGTAAAAAGGAGTTGCTCGGTTACCACCCCGCGCGTCGTATATTTATTTTCATCGGCCGCGAAGCGATCCCCCCCCGGCATCGCTGACAAATCGCCCGGTGGCTGCCCCCCGCGAGGCGTTTCGACTTTGTCCACGTCATCGACGGATACGCGAAAGGAACTGACGATATTTTCTCGATTTTCTCCGGGATTAATCCGACGGAGGGCAGCGCCTTCGTGAACTCCTGTCGATGATTTGTCAGGATTTCTGGGAGAAACGTCTGGCCGCTTGAGTTTAACGGCGGCCGTTCGCGATTTCTGGTTTCGTTTGAATGAAAAGCCGACGACGAGTTGGACGAAGAGCATGTGGAACGCACGAGGGAATATTTTTTTTTTACGTTGATGAATTTTGATACTTACTAATGTAAAATAATTAACGATGTTTTAACAAGCTTCTTTAAAATTTGTTCGATAAACTCGCTATTGAACGTACGACGTCCCAGATTTCAATTACGTCGGATTAAATGAAATTAACGTTACTTCTTATTCTCGTCGTACTTGTTATTAATTCGTCATGCTGTAAATAACGAGATAATCGGAAAAGACCGTAACTCGCAGGTAATATATTGTGCAGCAAATGTGCTTCTTCGTTTGTTGTACTTTTGGCTCGCCTCTCTGACGAGATTGAATTTTTTTAACGAATCATTGCTGGACGTTTACAAATATTTATAATTAGAACGAGAGAGGGGAGAAAGAGGATTCGTGACATTAAAATTAAAATTAGGAGAGCTCCAGATCCAACAGTTATACCAATAGACGTTTCACGTGTCTGAGTTCTGAGTTATCAAATTTCCACAATATAATTATTACTAAACTACAATTATTCCGAGCTGGTTATAACGAGGCAACGGTATCGCTCGTGTTTCAGTTGATACTCGTGTACAGGTTGCACGCGATGCATCCGCATGTAATTTAATGGATTTGTTGAACATGCATACATCATCGTTGATACAACTTCGTCGTAATATCGTTTACACAGAACTAACACGAATGCGATCGATTTTTATTGAAGTTATACTCGCAAGTTGTCTGCTCTTGTACAGTTCCTTCTTGAAATTTATATCTACTCGATCGTACCTCTAATTCTAAGAACAAATTGAACAGTTGGAATTGGACTGTAACTGAAGAGAGAATGAAATTAGTGAAGTAACTCGATAATATCTCGTGCTTTTCGTTTCGAATTATAAAATTGAAATTACTGAGCTATTGAATCATTAAAACTGATCGAGTATACTTGCTCTTTTATTGTTGTTATTTTCTAAATTTCTACAATGTACAGTATTTGAGTTATACAGGTTACGCAAGTGATAAAATCAATGAAAATTCTGACTCCGTCATAGACGAAAAGAATGAAGATGAAACTAGGGATGCAAGTCAATAATTTCCCGCACTTTTGTTCGAAATTATAAAAATAGAGAATTTAAATGATTGAATTAAAACTAATCGTAAAGTATACTTACTCTCGATCGTTTATTTCCAAAATCTATAGTATTTGAAGAGCAAAGGTTGCGCAAGTGATAAAATCAGTAAAAATTCTGTCTTGGAGTGTGAGTCAATAATTTTCGTTCGACCAATTATAGAAACAGAGTAGTCTGGATACTTGAATCATATTTATTTCCTTTATGTACAGCATTCAAATGACAGGTTACAAGTGACACAAATGGTCAAAATCAATAAAAATCCCGACTTTTGTCGTTTCTAAATTAATAAACGCACCGTGCTTCAGGTAAAAATTAGCATAAACTCTCGAGAGAGCAGCGAGAAGAACAGCGAAGCAACTCAATAATCTTCCCCCTGTAACTGTGCAGAAACAGAAACAAAAACAGTTCGAACTTACCGACTTAATTCCTACCTCCGTCGTTTCGACTGTCAAACACGCGCTCCAGAAAATTGCTCCAGAGAGCAAAGAAACATCGCGTCTCGCGCGATTCGAGCCCACATCCGATAGAAATCCGAGCTTTCGATACAGCAACGGTATCTCCTCTCTCGGGGAAACGTCGATGCCTCGCGCGGAATAATCACGCGGAAGACCAGAGGGGTGGAAGAGGGTTCATCGAGAGACTTTCAGCCGGCGATTACTCGCAAGACAGATTGTAGCAACAACGTTAGATCGTCAGTGCCAGTGGCAGAGAATCTAGAACTCCCGCCCGGCTATCTATCACGGTGGAAGCACGATCGACAGTATCCAGGATCCCGAAGATCGTCGTTTTAGACCCGGAGCCGATAGGATTCTTCCTTCCTTCCTTCGGTCCTCGGCTGACCCAGGGACGTTGAACCGCTTCGCGTTATCTCTCAAGCCCTGCTGTACGTGTGTGCATAGTCGGAAGAGGGGAGGAATTGAAAAACAAACGACCACGTTTTCCCTGTTCTCGCGTTTGCCAAGTCAGACCGATCCAGACACCACCAGTTCCCATCGATTCGCACTTAACTAGCTCGCATTTGCACACCCCTTGGGAGAAGGTGGGGAGGGGGGAATGGTTACGCGATACGAGCTACGAACCTTCGAACGATTAACGATGCTTTTATCAATTCGCTCTGTCCCGCTGGTTCCCCGGATTGTCGATCCTTCCTAGCCGGCGAGCAAACGACCCGTTCTCGCGAGAGTGTTTGCGCTTCCCCGGTGTATACACGGGGAACTATACCGGGAGCAAGATCGCCAGGGCTAGAATTAGAATTATCGAGATGTGTTTTCGTTTGACGTGGGCGTTCGTCTTGCTCGCTGTTCGCTCTAGTTGGCTCCTTGGTTGCCGCTGGTGTTATTTCGAATTTACCGAGATCATTCGTTGCTCCAATGATGGGAGAGAAGCTTCGAGGATGATGTTTTCCAAGAGGAATGGAATTATCTTGGCGACGTTGGCATTTAATTGACAGTTGTGTTCATTCTGTCGCAGCGTAGCTTGGCTCGTGTATCGGATGTGAAAGTCATTTTCTCGTACACGATAATTTCTATCGCACTTTATGAATCATGGCGTTTAACAAATAATTCTACTCTACGTAAGATAAAATAACGTTAAGAGCTCTTTATCCTCGAATATTTTCATCCCCAATTGTTCTGAGCTTAAACTCTTCTGACATGACACTTTCCAATTCTAACAAATTGAACAATTTATACACTTTTTTTCATACCACATTGTTACAAATTGGCCTGCGAAGATCAGCATCGGGCAAATCTCGAACGCGTTTATATTTAAAAATACGAGGTACGAATTTCACGGTAGCGAATATAGCGAATTTCGAGACCTCTCGGCTGGAAATCAATCCGTTTCCGGCACGCGTGTGCTCGCTCGAATAATATGGCTCGAATTTAACAACGCTTGCATTTAGTTATTTTTTTCCCCCCCGTGCCTCTCTGGCCGGGGGGATTAATGAAATCTCGAGTAACGTGTTTGTTAACAAGCGCAAAACACTTGACCCTTGTTGCGCCGCGCGCCGGGGAGAAAGTGTGTGTAAATCCGGTGGAAAGGAATTGCCCGCGGCAGTTCGCTTCTATTATCATGGAAATTGAAAAGCAAACAAGTAAGTATGGCCTCCATTGATCTGCCAATTTAATGTGCCAATACGAGTCGATCGGTTTCCGTTTGAATTGCTTCCATTCCCCTCCACCTTCTCTCCCTTTCCTCCCCCCCCCCCTCCGCCGACAACTTTCGACAAATTCACCGACGTTCACCGTTCACCGAGAGCCAGGATTATTTTTAATTCACGCAATGTTGATCGCTCGACGATCTAAGACCAAAGATTTCAACTCTCTGTCGAATTTTCCACGCGCGTGTTTGAAATCCTTTTCGTTTGAAATTTTTCCTCTGTCGAACATTTTTCATCTTGCAAGTTGTTCTTATGCTACGATACTACGATCATTTTCATTACAATTGAGAAATTAGTTGTTTAAATCTTTACATTAATTACGTAAATTATTTAGATTTTTACTTCAGACCCTAAACGTCTTCGTACGTGAAATTAAATTTCGTGCAACAGATTCTTCTTCCGTCGAATATTCCAAATTTTTTGCCAGTTATTCTGGTACGTGATGACGTAAAATCGAGTTATTGTTACCTTTATTACCATTGGAAAGTTAATTATTTAAACTCCTATTCTTCCATCGAATATTATAAATTTTGCAAGTTGTGATTCTGAATTTAGAGGAAATCGCATCTACGAACATTATTATTTCCTTTTCAATTACAGTTGGAAAGTTAATCATTCAAAGCTCTCGCCGTTTCTTCTTTTAATTGGAATTTTACCAAGTCCGCGTATGCGGAGTTAAATTTCCGCAGCAGATTTTCCCCCCGTCCAACATAATTTTAGATTTCGTAGATTATGACGACTCTTATTATTCCGCACGGTGCATTATTATTGTCATTATCGTCGCAGTCGCGGAATTCCATTGTCAAATTAATACCTCGCGGTAATTACAAAATTAGTGTCAAGCGTTCAGACAAACACGACGAAACGCTCCTCTCCTCGAAGTTATCGAAACTTCAATTATTCGTGTCCCACCCCCGACCCCCCGCCCCTCCTCCGGCGAAACTTTTCGAACATCGTGGCGCGTAATTTGATATGATTATCAAGTTGAGAATTATTCGATAAAAGGGGGAAGAGGTGAGGCTTATTGTTCGCGAAGTTGGCAATTTTTCTTCCATTCTGCCCGATAAGAATGGCCTTTGTTCGTGAAACAAGGGGCCGAAGAGTCCGCGACGAACATAACATTAATGTCACTCGAGACAATACGCGCTGTCGCGGTATTGTGATATTAAAATATATGACGTTAATAACCGAAACTTTGCCGATCTTCATCGAGAATGGAGAAAATTTCAGGGAAGAGGAGAAAAAATGGAAAGAGAGAGAGAGAAAAAGTTTTCGCGCAATAACCGACGCGAAAATCTCGTCCATGCGCGAAGGTGGAGGGAGAACTGGCGGCTGGTTATGGGAATTTTCGAGTGGAAAGTTTAAACAGATAAATCAAGTAATTTTTCGTCGAACTCAAAGGGGTGGAACTCGGAGGGCCGCGTACGAAAGAGTGATTAAAACCGGCCGGAAACAGCGTGAATTAAAACCGCGATATTTCCACGTCGTCCGATGTTTTATCGTAATTGAAATTTCACTGTAAATTGTCCGCTCTTGTCGAAATGAAGCGTCGCCGGCTAGTAACTTGATGTTTCGTAAATATTTCACAGATATTAACCTCGTAATAACATCCTCGCGGCACGTTTCCCAACGTTTTTGTTTTCGCAACGTGTTTTCGCGTAATAACCACCATGTTCTTTTGTTTGAAATATCAAACACCAAATACTTAATACCTTGTTTAAAACGCGTTAACAATGTTAACAATGTCAACACTGCGCGCAAGTAGTGTGATATTTCAATGCGCGTTTCGAAAGATGACGACATTCGAGTCAGCTTTATTTAATTTTGCTTTGAAGGTAACTGTTATTGTAATAATAAATTGGCGTCGTCGATCTCGATCGACGTTATCGATTTCCTTGGAAGGATCGTGGTATTTTAATACGTTCAGAGTGGATCGAAAAATTGCGATATTTTTGTGGAAACAAACGATCAATAAATCTCGAATGAATAGCAACGTGTACAGTAGACGTTTCCAATAACGAGTTATGCAACAATGATACGAGTAATAAAAAAATTCGAGGATCGAAAGGATTTGAACAGACTGTAAAATGTAAAATTTTTCTTTTTTTAATGTACTGTACTGTAATATTGTATACTTGTCTTTCTTTCTTTTTTTTTTTTTTTTAGAAATTCTAAGTTGAATGCAATACAAGAAAATATAAATCGTCAATTCGCTTATGTAAGAAGATAACGTAATATCTGTTACGAGATAGTAATGTACCATCTAGTTATATAAAAAGATAATGTATTACTTTTTATCTCATGTATTTATCACGTTTATTAAATTAAGTTGTTTAATGAAAAGGAAAAGATATTTTTAATGGCTTAAAAGCAAGCGTTTTTTTTTTACCGTCGTTCGACAAAATTCCAAGAGAATAACTATTTACAGAAGGATATTTTGTCATTTTTCTAACAACATACCGCCATTAAAAGCAGCGTCAATAGGTACACTTTTTGCTCCCGAATTTTTCTACATGTTGCATTATTATTGTACTGTACTCGAAATTGCCATTGCGCACACTACTTTCGTACATAGCGAACTATTCCACTTGCTTAATAAAGAAATTTAACAGAGTGAGAGAGTTGGGTTCATGCACGGCGAGGAAATTGGAGTGGTGGTGGGGAGATGGATGCAGTGGTGGGGGTAACGCTCGTGATCAGGAAAGTGGGGGCAAGGGCCGGCAGTTAGCCACCTCTGATTTACAGAAACAGATCTCGTTAACGCATCGTTTATTTTAACAAAGTTGCCGCGTACTCGTTGTGAAAATAAACTGAAACCAGATATGCCAGTACTTTCTTAACCCTAACCATTTCCTTCCTCGTACAGTTAATTTAAATTCGTGAAAATATCAGTTCAACGACATCGTCACCCATTCGATTGTAGGAAAAAAGGAAAGCCAATTGACGATATCTGTATCGGCATCGTCGATCGATTCTACACTCCTTAACGATACGCCCCCACGTACTTATGTACGTACAATGAAACGCAACGATCACAGATTCGTATCTCGTAACAAGACGGTCGTTACGAGCGAGGGGGAACCAGAGCGTTACAGAAATTCTACACTGGAAGTTTGAAACTCCGCGGTGCCGTGGCGGCGATTTATCATCGTGGTCCAGCGTAAAGAGGAAACAAAGAAGCACAAAGAGAGAAAAAGCCAAGATACGACAGCGTGAAGAAGGCGGGCGCGCGCGCGTGTACCTCCGGAAATTAATGGAAGCCTCGGGACGCGCGGGCAGGCGTTAAAATTAAAAATTCGGAGCTCGACGCAGATAGGAAGATCGGCAAGTATCTGTTTAACCGAGAGAAAGTTGGCAATTCACGCCGAGTCGAGGAAACGAGGGAGATCGAATCGAAAAAATCCCTGCTGGAGATGAGTTCGACTCGTCTAAGATCCAAGTTCAAGATCACGAACAGAGCATTTGAAAATTATATATAAAAAGAATTATATACAAAATATACAATTAAAATATAAAATTATAAAAAAAAAAAAAAAAAGATAGAAAAATATTTCGCGAACGAAATTTCTGTGAAATAAGATAAATCGTCTACCCTGTGATAAAAGTGAATTTTATTTATTGGACTAGAGATGTATATATGTGGAAGATTCTACCGCTAATTTTCAATTCTCTCTGCTTCTAGCATTAGACAAAGAAAGAAACGACGGAATCTAGCGGATTTCCTTAGTGAGAAAAATCTACAAAACCTTACCGCGTTAAAAGAAAAAAAACACGCACAGAGATGGCCTCGACGTTTCAGCAATTCATTAACAAAATAATCCACAGCTTAACGCTGAATCGTCGAGTAGGTTTCTCTCTCGTCGGTCGCCGACACCGAAATTACGTACAAAGAAACTTCGTATGGACGAAGGAAGAAGCGACCCAGTTTAACGGCGCGAACATCTGCAATCGTTGGAAGGAGGTGGGCCACTCGGCGAGAAGGAAGGTGCCGCGGTGGTTGAAATTCACGGTATGGCGCGAGGAAATACCATCGTTTCCACGCCCCGCCCCTTCCCGCGAGATAAAACGATTATAATCCAACGCGGAGCAGTTATGATCGCACAGAGGGACGAGTCGCGAGTCGGCGAGCATCACGCGAAACCGTGAAAATCCCGAGCGGAAGTTCCGGTCGTCGGTGGCTGAAAATTCCGCGGATTCCTTCGAGCTGCCGGACGAAAAAGGGCAACAGGACGTTCATTTCCGTTAAAAGGCTTCCCCTTTGCCAAGCGCCGTGCTCTTAATGGGTCACGGGATCTTTCCGCTGAAACAGGAG
>KQ435714.1:1870757-1889200 GCA_001276565.1 Melipona quadrifasciata | reverse complement strand
CTCTCTCTCTCTCTCTCTCTCTCTCTCTCTCTCTCTCTCTCTTTCTCTCCTTGGCAACAGCAATGACCCACAAATTCTACCTGGTAGATCGGTAGAGATGGGATCGACTACCTCGCAAGCTGGATTCGAAGCCTTTGCAAGCACAGACAGCCATCTTATGCCGTGTTACACGAGGCGAAGTGCGTTCCAAGAACTGTTTAGAACAAGTCATTTTTCAAACTCATTTTTATTGAGAATATTGATACGTGTATAACGCGAAACAAATTCTATACCGGTTCACACAAGTTGGATTCGAAGCTCTCACTAGTACAGGTAGCCGTCTTATAACATGGTATGGATAGGTTTCTAGCTTGTTGTGCGAAATCCGTGTTACATTTTTAATTAATTAACTATTAAGAATATTGGAGAATATTAAAGAATATTGACTCGATTTCAGTCAGAAAACATAAAGTAGAATCTTGAGATTCTTGACATGATAAAATTCTGGCATTCCCCCAATTTTACGCATGGAAAAATTGTTTTCACGCATGGCCAGCCGTACAAAGGCATTGAGTGTGCATACACTGAGTGTCTCAGGACGAATAGAAGGTGATCCTACGTGAAAAAGCGAGTGCACAAGGGAAAGAATCAAATTCTCTCAAGAAAGTCTTCGTTTCTGGGAAAATCGAGTTTGAAAGTTTATTAAAAATATTGTTAGAACGGAAGAAAATATTCTAGGTGAGAAAATATAGAGTGGCCACTGAAAAGCTGAAGGGTTTGAAAAATTCAAAAGAAATTTCGATTAATAAAAATTTTAATTCATAGAAATTCACACGTAATACCAAAAGAAATTCGTTAATTCTATTTCCAAATATATTTTTTGCACGTGTTTGCAAAAGTTATTTTTGTTTTACATCGTCCACTCTACAAATGGATCATCTGGAATGAAACTTTTTTTCCTTGATTTTCCAAAATTTCTCGACTTTGCGTGCACAGTGTGCAATTTAATTTTCCAAATATACATCAAACGAAAATCGTCGCGTCGTGTTGCGTATCGTGTTTCGCGATTTCTCTCGCAGCGAGCGTAATTTTGAAATCGCCGTTTCGTAAGTACCCGCGCGTTTGCAAATGAAAACAGTACTTCGCAAGTAGACCCGATAGACACAGGGATGGGATCGAGCGTCTCGCAAATTGTCTCGAAGCCGGATCCCCGTACGAGCGATCTTCGCAAATGTCGCATCTCGCCTCGGGCGGGTCTCAGACGTCTTCCCTAATAGCCTCCGCGAGACTTTTCTCGTGTACGTATTTCGTCTGCGTTCGCGGCCGAGACAAAACGCAAAAACGGAGACGCGTCGCGCGATATAAAATATCGTCAGACAGCGTGGATTTGGCTCGGCGTGGTTATCGTTCCGACGAAACGAGGCTCGATAGACGACGATCGCGTTATCGCCGTGCTCGAAGTTGAACAACATTCTCAGCGGCAGATCACGAAAGAAGCACACGACGCCGATAAACCCGTTTAACGGGCAGTTTCGCTTCTTCCTCGTTGAAAGTTCAGCTCAACCCTTCCTCTCTTCGATAGTTGTCATTACGAAGTAGCGAGCAGTTTCGCGTCATCTGTCGGAGAAAGTTGGAGCAGGCCGCCTTGCGCCATTGTTCCATTCGTTCCCATCAAGCCCTCCGCCAGGGCCTTTGTTCTTTATCAAACGAAGCCGGCTCGCCGATTATTAATCTCAGTTCGTCGCACCGAGGGCAGAGTCCGGGTATTTTTCAAGGAGCGCGGAAAACTTTCGGCCGAAATCCCATTTCCACGCCCAAGGGGCACACTGTGTGACCACGGAGAACACGGTTTCGAGTCGTTGCCAAAGTACACAGGGTGGCCACCGAAAAACCGAAGGGTTTCGAGAAGTCGTCGCTTGTTCATTTTCAAAATTGTGGTCATCTGAGGGACGTTGCTTTTCGAATACATTGATTATATCAAAATAATAAGAAAAATTGAAAAAAACGTGTGTTTGCAATAGTTATTTGTGTTTTATACGTGATCTTGATCTTGAATTTCAAAATTTCCTTTTTTTCCATTGTGTTCTATTCATCACTAATAATTCTCTGGAAAAATGTCAAAAATGTTTCATCCTGTGCTAACAGCGACTTTATAGTTCTCAACACGTGGATGTCTATATTACGTAATTTTACTAGGTTTCACTGACATTTTATTTATCATAATCGTAACATCGATGCGAGTCTAAATTAATAAAACTAACTGTTAACATCATTCAAAATATAAATATCACGTCCACGTGTCCAATACCATAGAGTCGCTGTTAGAACACAGTGTTAAATTATTGAGAAATTTTTTTGCCATTTGTCGGAAGAACTATTGTTCCTTGGAAAAGCTTTACCTTCGTTACGAGTAGAATACAATGCAAAAAAGGAACGAATTTTTACCTTGAATTTCACGGCTTACTTTTACTGTATGTGTGTACGATAATTTCAAATTAAACATTCTCTCAAGAAAAGGAAGTAAGAAACAATCACCCAAGCCAAAGAACCAGGCACGCTACGGAATATTTTGTCAGAGCAAAGTTTGAGCGCGACGACCTAAATTACAACTCGCTGTTAATCACCAGTGAGCTACTAGAATATGCGCGTCATCGAAATTTCTCTTTGCCTTTGGTGAAAAAGGGAGAGAGAGAGAGAGAGGGAGAGAGAGAAAATGTTATGTCGATCGCGTATCAGAAAATCGGTGGTGACGTCTGTGCGCGTCGTTGGATCGCAACATTTTTATTGTCCGCTGACGAATTGTATTCCCAACGTTGTCTTCTCCAACGTCGACCATAAAAGGTAACGACACGAGCGGTCATCCTCGGTTTCACGACTCTGTGTCCGGATTTTCGAGCGTGCACAGTCGGAAAAACACGCGTGGTCGAGTGAGAGAGAGAGAGAGGGCTCTCGATGCTTGCATAATTCATAAAAGCGACGTACGAGACGCGTCGAACCGCGATTCTACGTCGTTGTTGCTCAGTTCACAACTGTTGCAAATTGGTTGCTCCAATATTGTTGAAAGCGCCGGCGAGATTCGTTGGAAAATTCGTTGGGCTTCTTTTTTCTTTCTTTCGTAACAAAGAGCGGCGTGTGCTATTTTTCGCTGCGAAATCCGAAGTCTAATTTTTATGGATCTCGCGACAAAAATTACACGAGAACGAGCGCCGTTTCAAAGTCGAGTTCGTTTGGTTCCTGAAAAACAGCCGATAAATACAGAACGATGTACTCGTTACAGACCAAGTCATTTGTTTTCTGAAAAAAATTCTGGTAGATGAATGATTTTTTTTTTTTTTTTTTGGAAATTTCGAAAGTAAATGTTCAGTCATGATCTGATTAAGATTTTTGAAATAATCGATTTTTTGAATTTGCACCGAAACAGAGCAAATCTTTCAAAGAGATTTCTCTTCTCACGTTAGTTCGTCAATCCCCTACGACGTAAATTCATAAATTCAAAAAACATCCATCTATGTCTGAAATAAATGTTCAAGCAATAATCAAACATTTGGAAATGAACCACCAAAGTAGTTACAACAAACAAACTAGAGGCTTTCGTTCGAAAGCCCCTGCTCTCCGGCGAGATGATAACGCATCAGGATCTAAGGTCAGTTTGGGGAAGATGGTCAGTCTATAATTGAACTTCCATCCATTATCGTCCATTGAGATTTCTCGAAAGACCTCGCTGGGGGAACTCGTAAGAAGAGGGCATCAGTCTTCGCGGCTTTAACTGCACCGATCCCTGAAAACGCGAAAGAGAGAGGGAGACTCTTAAAGAGGAGGAAGCCATTTTAGTTCCCCGACGCCTCCACCACGTGGCGCTAGCAGCGAAGACAACCGCCCGCCGCTTTCTGATCTCAAAACGGACGTCGACGTGGGCTTCGACTTTATCGATGTTCGTCGAAAGGCAGCCCTTCTGCATTTTCTCATCGATCGTGAAGATCGAGTGAAATCGGAAAATCCTCCTGGCCGCCGGTAATTGTAATTAACGTTGCAAGGTATATTTACACCAGAAAAAGTGTAAATCAACATTGAAAACCAAAAGAAACAAACTAATGTTCGCAAATAAAGCGAAATTGCAAAGTGTTGGGAATTCCGGTTGCAAGCTTCCGGAAATTTTCGAAAATGACGAACTAAAATACTGTACTGTATTATTCACTGTACGGGATCTGGATTTATATTTAATGGGATATTGAGCAATCTGTTTTCAGCTTTTCAAAAATGTATCAGGCATCAATCGTATTGACATAGAAGTGACGTGAGGATTTCTTTTAGGTGAGTGAAATCAAAGTAAAACAAGGTACAATTTCTCTGTTGCGCGTACATCGCTATCGCGGAGTATAATTACAAATATGTAATTCATACAGTACTAACACGCAATCACATTGCAATATAATTCACGCAACACTGGCACAAAATCACACACTCGCGAGAAATCTTCACAAGACTTTTCAACAATCACCATAATTCGTTAATTGCAAACCTGAACAATTTTATATCTCCGCGATGACTCGAACATGGTCGGGACTCGGCCAGTGGATAACGTGCAGCTATAACGCGTCGTCTGAACGATGAAAAATGCCTCCTCGTCGTTTTCACGCACGTTCGTCCGTTTCTCTCCGTGTCGGGACAACTTTCTTCTGAAGAAGTTGGAGTAGAGGGGAAGACAGAAGAAGAAGAAGAAGAAGGAGGAGGGAGGAGACACGAAGTTTCACGCCGGTGACCAGGGAGGAATTACCTCGGCGCCGTGGGAGTAGTTCGTTTTTCTCTCATTCTTTTTTCTCTGTTGTTGTTGTTGTTTTTAGCACTGGTAAATATTTATGAACTTGGGCGGTGGATACGCAGAGGATCGGATTTCGTCGAAATATTTCACGCACGGTGGCTGGCTGGCTGATGTACGAGGGCGTTTGATTTGTTGGCCTCCTCCCGGACGAATCGAATACGCTGCTCGCGCGAATGTACCTGGCTAAATGAAAATTCCAGGCCTCCCTCAGGTCGTTGGCTCTTTGATGTTGCTTTCGAAAATCGTATACGATGCCCGACACGACGTGAGAATCTTTGGGCATTTCGAGAAACGATACGTTCCAACGTATTTGACGAAATCGAGAAATTATCAGAGCTCGATGAAATTCAAAGCAATTCTTCTACAAATTCTTCTACATTTGTTTCACGATATATGTTATAAATTGCAGAGGTTCGATGAAAAATTAATTGGTCGCTTCGAAACTTGGTAAAATTGCAAATATTCTCTTCGTCTGACGACGATAAGAATCGTGGAAGCACGAAGAAAGATAAAACAATAAACCTCAAAGTTCAGTGTTCGAGGTAAAAATGTAACGTGAAGACAGAGCTGGGGGACTTGGACTACAGATGGGACACGTTGCGGCTGAAATATTCACATTCGCGGCTATTCGCATGTCGGGGGTGAAATAGTTATCGCATGAAAACATTTTCTTGAATAATTTCCGATGTCCTATGAAATATTCATCTCTTGAAAGTATTGCGATATTCCATTGTTTTGGACAGCTCGGCCAAAGTGTCTTTTCGCTGTTGCTTTCCAGAGGAGACACGCTAAGGAACGAGAAGCTGTGCTCGTTTCAAAGAAACAAATATCGCGACAAGAGTTTCAGAGCAGTGCGATAAAAACGGAAGATGTCGATTTCTTTCGCACGTAACTCTGTCGAACTTTGAGTTGTTCGTTGTCTCGGAACGAGTGCTTCCTCTTTTTACGTATTTCTCTTGTTTGTAGAAAGAAATCAAATTCTAGGATGTTCTAGGTTTGTTCAACACCGCTTGAAATAAGTTGACGATCCAATTGATCGAAATAATGAAACAATCTAATAATTTAATTTCAACTGTAATGACTTGAAGTAATTTTCTAATTTTATCTGAATGAAATGATGTTCAGCGCTTGCAAGACAAGTCGCCGTGTTATTGTAATGGTAATATAGATTTTGTGTTCCCTCCTTGTGGCCAGTGTTTCGAGGAGGATTGCGAGGAAAATGGAGAGGGACAAGAGAGTGATAAATAAGAAAAGAGGGTGATTAGGAAAAAGCCGAAGGAGGCAAGAGTGATAAAAAGAAGAAGAAGGAGCAAAAAAAGGAGGTGATGAAGGAAAAAAGACGGAGAAGAGGGTAACAAAGAGGAAGAGGAGGGACAAGTTTCGTATTGTTTGCATTTGCTTCGCCCGCCGGTTGTTTTAAATTCCAACCCTCGACGAAAATGAGAACCGACGACGAAGTTGCGGCGACGAATCCGGAAAAGTTGAGGCATATCCATCTTGAATACTTCGCCGACTCATGGTCTAATGATGAAAATCTATTTGCATACTGATTGCCCGACAACTATGCCGGGGAAAATGATTTACATGGACCTGTGCCGCGCGAGCCACGCAGTTCAGACAGAATTCAAATTTATACGCCGCGGCTAAGAAGTTTACGTTTAAACACGCTCTCGAAGCGCGAGTGTCGGGGAGGATTTTCTCTCGATTTCGCTCGAAATTTCAAATTGACACCTCGTCACTTTTGCCTTTGTCAGCTTGTTCGGCTCTGCAACGACCAGACGTGTCCGCAATTTTCACGCATTCTTCAAAAGAGAAATTTCAAGTGACAAAAACGCGTGTAAATAGATAAATTAATACAATTACCAATTCCAAATAATTTAATTAGGAATACGTGTAAAATTGAGATTCCCATACTGACGCTGTTAAGACGAGCCTACGTTCCGCTCAAATCACATTTACAAAACTGATTATTTCACAAAAACTAGATTCACTCATAAATGTTCGAAATGTTCGTACAAAGCCGCTCGAAACAAAAATTACCTCCGAGATCGTTCGTTGCGCGACAGTTTCTCAGTTTTCAAATCACCATTCGGAATTGAAATCGTCTAGCTGTCTAAGCGTCTTCCGAAGGCAGAGGAAGAGGGAGAAAAGGGGGAAAAGAAAAGGAAGAAAGAGGGGGAGAAGGCAGAGGAAGTAATGAATCAAACAGTGACGAGCCACTCCACGGTACAAAAGAAGAATCGTCCCTCTCGTGCACACGGTGAAGAAAACTCGCGCGATGTCAAAGGGGAAAAACGATATGCCACGGATGAACGAATCAGCAACAAGACTTAAGGTTATCGAATCAAGCGAATCTCTGTTAAACGAAGTGCTCCTTTTCTCCCTTCCATTCCTTCGCTCTCCCTTGGTTCTTTTATTCCGTGTCGAGTGCCACTTCCCTCTCTTTCGCCGATTTCACCCTTTCACGTGAATATCGCCGGTGCAAGCGATGCGTGCATCAGCCTGAAATTATACCGTACCGGTTGCAGCTCGGTTGCCACGCGTGTAAACAGCGAAAAATGGTCGATGGCCAGCGTACGCAGCGCGAACAACCTGTTTCTCAGATTCTGTTCTGAACGAACAAACTGAATGCCTCGCTCGCGGAACTTGCGAATTACGATAATGGAGATGATTAGAAATAAATTCTACTCGCATATTTGACGGTTGATTCACTTGTTGGGTCAGCAACATTCGTAACTTTGGAATTTTCAAATTTCCTTGTTGTGGTTTAAGTTTTAAATAAATCGGGGTGAGGGGGTTGAAATTTTGGATCCTTGATATTTTTAAATTGTCTTTGGGCTTCTTGGGTTTTTTAGAAATTTAATTCAATCGTTTTAATTATCTTTTCGAGCTCCGTTACTTTATAATCGCGTGCGTTTAAAATTTTCTAATGTTCTAATTAGTTTTCGCTAGTTTCTAATTTCCCAATTTCCTAATTTAGTACTTAGCATTTAAATATATTTAATTTAGTATTTCCGAATTAGTTTTCGTTAGTTTCTAATTTCCAAATTTACTAATTTCCCAATTTAGTATTTAAATGTATTTAGTTTAGCATTTCCTGATTCGTTTTTTCTAATTTCCGAATTAGTTTTCGTCAGTTTCTGATTTCCTAAGTTTCCCAATTAGTTTCCAATTTCCTAATTAGTTGTTAAAAATTTTCTAATTTCCTAATTAGTCCAGATACAACAATTGGTAATTAGAATCTAGTCAAACTTTCCCTTCTGCTATCTGTTTTTCGCAAAATTTCCACTCGGAGAGAAAGTGACCGAGCTCTGTTCGCGCGCGACGAAACAACTGCAATAATGCATCGACGCGCAAAGCGGAAACGTCAAACTCAAATGCACAAATACACAAATTCGTAACAGCAACAGCGTCGTTAACTATAAAATAAGTACGTCGAGAAAAGTACTGTCCAGACAAACGTCGGCGTGTCCACGTTTGTCTTTTCCTCTTTTTTTTTTTTTTTTTTTGTTGTTTCCTTTTTGTTTTCCCCTCCCGCCCATTCCCGTTGTTTCGCCCTTACTCCCTGACCAACGGTCGAACTCTCGTTCAACAACCATAAACTTGCCTCGAGGTTGCACGTGGAGTGAAGTTCGGAAACAAATCGTTTTAACAAAGTCAAACGTGATCCCGATTTACGACACACGGGCCCAAATGAATCAGTTTTATCGATCGCGTCGAGCGTAAAGGGAACCGGTTCGCTCAACGTTGTTACGATGTTTTACGATGTAAAAGATAAAAAAAATATATTCGTCGTTCCTGAGAAGATGTCTGCCAACGCAGGACTGTTTTAACACGTACGAGCAATTTCACCATTTCTTTTTCGATATCTCCCTGGGGTTACGATCGCTCAGACAAATGACAAAGTACCGTTTCATCGGTCGTTCGTTGTGACATTATCTTTTTATCGATCGAGTGTCAAGAATATCCGACATTCGTGTTTTCGTGGAAAATAAATGAGAAAGCACGACGCAAATTTTCGCCGATGATACGTTCGTCTGATCTGGAGTAACACAAATATTTAAAATGTAATTTAAAAACTATAGGGTGGTTCGAAAATCACTTAAATCCGTAATTATTCTTTTATGCTTTTATTTTGAACTTGCGTTTAATTTAAACTTTCGACGTTTTATTAAAAACAGTAGGTGACGAGAAACTTTCTTACAGCCAACACGGTGTAGAAACAAAGTGGAACGTTCCAACAAATATATATTTTTCATTGGTATTTTGTACAATCTTACGCAAATCTTTGCAAACCTGTCACTCGAATTTCACTCACTGACAGACTGAGATTTCACTTTTGCAAAGTATTTGCAACATCCGGCAACGTTATCCAGATCATCCGCGTTCCTGAAAATTTTCCAGTTCCACCTCGGGAAATATGACCAACTCGGTGTTAAACTTCGACTGAAACCCCGACCGAGAGTAGCCTGAAAAATTCCTGGTCGTGGTTTCGACCGACGCGAACGGTTGTTTCGTCGACGCGCGGTGCCACTGCGATGTAAGTGGCGACGAAATGCAAAATTGTTCCTTCGTTATTCCCATTATCTCATGCAAATGACCGCGTTACAGGAATTCGCATTCGTTCCGCGGGCAATCCAATTTCACCGCGACACAGAGTTCCCTCCATTTTGGTCCCGCGTTTTTCACTTAACTCGGCCAAATCGCGCGAGAAACGTTTACCCCTTTGTCGAAATTCGCGTCCGCGCGCGAAACGTTGCGCGAGAGACTCGCAAACGAGGCAAGAAGTTTATTTCATAAGCGAAACACGTAAAATCCCTCTGTCTCGCCGGGGAGAAGTTTAAAAATGTTTGTCCATTTCCGTCTGGCCGGTTCGCACAAGAAGTCAGAACGCCGCGTGTGCGCGCGCTTGCACGTCGCTCTCAATGTTATTTATCGTTGCGGATTTTCGCGCTGCTATCTGCTGTTCTTAATGACTGCCGAGCAGTCGAGATTCCTTGTATTTCTATGCAAATTAACTGCGTGTGCGTGTACGCGCGTCTACCTGGAAGTTTTATCGTTATTGTTGTCCTTAAAACTCGCGAAAATATGACTGAAGGCTCGGAAATTCACCAACAGAACTGCATTTCGTGGCAACGTTATATTATCATATATTATCATACATTATTATATATATTATTGTATATTATTATACTAATGTGTATATTATATATTAGTATATTAATGTGTTATTGATATATCATAATATATTAAAGGTAACTAATGTTATGGTGGTGTGTGAAGGATATGCCGTGGAAGGAATTTCAGGTAAGGAGTGGGAGTGAGAGAGAAAGCGTAGTTTTGCGTTTCGTCTCGGAATCACTGCCTAGACTCATCAGTGGGGCTGATGGCAGGCGACTCCTTACCCCAGACGCTTGTTATAACTAAAGTAATAGCCTGGTTCCACCCATCCTAGCGGGGTTCCGCACACTCTGCTGCTTAACGTCGAAGATCGGTAGGACATCGACGCTAGGCGCGCAGCCACTTGCGGCTTGTGCTAGTCGAGCGTTCGATACCCGTATTTGAGGAATCCTAGGCCGCTACAATATATTAAATTACTATGATATACTAATGCAACATTGTAAATAATATTATAACATCATAATACTATTAATACTATGTTAAATGTACAATTACAATTACAATATATATTAAATTATAGTATGATGTATTATATATTCAATATATATTATATATTCAATGTGTGGATGATGTAAATGAGTCTATACGTAATAGTATATTTAATTAGCAAAGGATAATCAACTACATTGAGTATAATCACACTCTGCGACAGTCACGCTGTAATGAGACGCTCGCTAACGTGATTCATTTTGTGCTTCTTCCTTTAGGGAAAACGTCACGACGTCAATGAGCCTCCAAATAATATTCATAACCTTTCAAATAATATTCATAATGCTACCACAAAAGTTCGTTTTTACGAATGATGCATTATATTATATGTGCATTGTAATGTATGCATCAGTTATTAGTATTATAATAAATACTTCGCATTTGTACATTTTATCAAAATACTCACAAAACATGAGTATTATATATTTACATGTAAACTGCCACGACTATTAAATAGTAGTTTGCCACGATTGTTTCATGTATATGTATACAATTCGCAATTTTTCAGTTATCTTTTAAATTTAACAATATCAGAAAATCACTCACAGCACGAAGATGCAACAGTTTCTTTCAGAAAGTAGAGAAGAGAATAGATCCCTTTGTGTTACTTCAGTTCCACCACATAACGCACGCACGCTACTTTGGGGGGTTTTTACGGTTACCCTCGTGTACGAGCATGGTATCGAGGAACGTCATATGTCACCATGTGATATTCCCGACGGGCGACAAGTTTTTGGTTCCATCGATGCATAAACCTCAAGGCAAAATAACAAATAATCCTGTATTATCATAGTGATAACGGCCACAACAATTCGTCTGGTTAATGCCGAAAGTTTGAAAGTAATTGCACATTCTGCGGAGTACAGGATTTGCCGTAGAAAAACGCGTGAAATATCGATTTTAAACTTTCATCTGTCTGCCATTGTGTTACAGTGACGTGTCCTGGACGTGTCGTCGCTATTTCCATCTCCGTTTCTAAATAATTTATTTTATTTCCAACGTAACCACAGAAATCCTGGAGGAAAGAAATAAAAAAAACATTCAATAGTACGTGGAATTCACGTGAAACGGGGAGACACGAGAAGATCGTCAGAGCTTCTAGGAATCTCTCGGTTACAGCTTGAGGGCAATGAACGATACCCAGAAGTAAAGACTGATCAGTTTCAAAAGTCAATTCGAAGTGCAAGCTATGGAACTGCAGCTCTTTCGAATAAACGCTTCACCGATTTCACAATTACACTGCTCACAAAAATTGGGGAATATTTCAAAATGAACATGAAGGGATAAAAAAGATGAAGCATTCGATTTTGCTTTTCTGATGCTCTCGTTTGATAAAACAAAACAAAAAAATCAAACGCTTCTTTCAATATTCCCTAATTTTATATAGTATAATACATATTCTTCGCACGAGCAACTAACGAATTTCCACGAAGCGTGTGAAAATCGATTCGCGTCAACTTGGAAATTTTGGCGAACGCTTGACAGTAAACGGTTAATCGGGCGTTAAAGAAAAGAAAAAGGTGGACTCGGGGCCACGTTAATAATTCACGAGCGGGAACTAGTTTAAGAGCAACAACAGGGAAAAGACAAACAACGAGGGAGACGGACGCGAACACGCGAGAGTCCTGGCTCTCCCGGGCGGATCGTAGCCATAAACTCGTCTTCCCGCCCCCCTCGAGCAGGTCGGCCGAACTTTTAAGACGGACAGAAGGTGGCGTACTTTTATTGCTTCTGGCGTCTCCCGGGAGGTTCTGGCCGGCGTGCGAGGAAATTGGAAAAAGAAGAGGGGAAAGACCCTTAGGGCCCTGCTAAGGCGTACACGCCAGGGAACGCGGCCTGCCAGTTACCATCTCGATATATGGACTTCCGAATTCCATCGACCGTTCTCACCTTCGCCTGTGTTCGGCGCGTGTGCCCCTGTTTCACCAAAGAGGAACTGACACACGGGGGAAATAATGTCGCGCGTGTCAGCCCGGATTCTGTGTCTTCGAGGCTTTTAATCCGGCTTGGATTCTGCATAAAGAAACGAAACACTTGTATCATAGCTTTCAAAGGGTTGCAAAGATCTCTGATCCGCTGGATGAAAAAGAGTGCTGCTGACTCTGTCCAGCACTTTTATCACTGAAAGTGATTTTAGTGGGGGTAATTCAGAAAATTGGGCCTCTTCAGGTGCAACGCTGATGCAACGAAAATTAGCGATTGGTTGATTTGGGTCACGTGATTCGTGAGGGGGCGTAGACCTCGAGTAGGAGTAGCGTTGTTTAGAGTACTGATCGCGCCTGTAATTTGTTTTTTATCGATTCAAATTTTACGGCAAAAAAGTCGTCTTCATTTCCTAGTCAGAACAGTTACTCCTGGGCCTTTCAGTGAGACGAATCGTCCTGGGGTACGAGTCGTGCAGTAGTTTTATTTATTTTTATGTTTTTTGGTAAACAGGACCAAAGGACCAACTACTGGACTACTACTCATTGTCAGTGTTAGCACTGATTGCGAACCAATATTGTCTGGGTTGATCATCCAGCACAGGCGAAAAATGAATATCTGTCCATCTGAAAGAGAGCTTGAGAGATGAGTGATGGAAAGATAGAGCAGATTTTTAGAAAAGTCACATTTAGGAAGAAGTGGTTGGGAACGGATTGCTCTTCTGCTTTGTTTGGGCTCCGTGTATATTTAGAATTTATAAGCAACATCAGGGAATCGGCTAAGATTCGTTCGATGCAATGACTTAGAGTTGGCAAAGGAATTCTACTCCGAAATAACATCTTTTTTATATTAGAAATAGAGAGAGAGAGAGAGAGAGAGAGGAAGAAAGTACGAACAACTAAATGGATTTTGCCCTTAGTGAGTAAGGGTTCGATGGTCACTTGGGGAGAGAAAGTATCCTGACAATATCAACGAAATTGTTCGACACCACAATACTATATTACCTATCTCTCCTATCTGATAACGGAATGATAGACACTAATATTTAGTTAATTTTGGATGATTGACACTCAGTGTCCCCATTGTGAATTCTTCTTCATCTGACGTTGCACAATAAGTAGATCGCAAACTTTCAGTTCAGTCAATCCTTCTTCCATGTTGTATCGAAACGACGTTAAGCTTAAATAACTTAGAATATAGAAACAGCGTGTGATGGAAAAAATCGCGCTGTATCAATTAAACCGTGCTATGGAAACCGTGTTGTAAGAGGATTGACTGTAATTTTCAAAGAATTAAACGGTAGCAATCCAACGTAGCATCCAACAGTTCCTGATTTAAGCAATAGTTTTAATATGATTTTAATTAACAGTTTCGTTCTTCAAATTAAATGCACGGTTGTTATTTCAAATAAATAACAATAGTGATTTCAACTTATAATTTCACTCTTTAAATTGAAAATGCAGGGTTGAACGGAGGATTGAAGTTTGCGGAAGCACGTGTAAAGGATAGGTAAAGGAATGTGATTATCATTAATCGATAATTGGTGACAACTGGCGATAATCGTACATAAATAACACGCGCGACGAGGAATCTCGATTGGCAACGGAAATTATTAATACATTTGTGTCGTTCTGATAGATGTTCTGATTAATGGGTTTCCAGAGCCCCGTCGGTTTCGTTGTAAGAAACGTCATCGTAAATTCAAGTGGCCGATTAGTGGCGATCTGAAAATTTATCGTTTCGATCTCGGACGCGTTTGTTTTGTCCCAATGTTGGTAGATAAATTTGTTGCCAGGAATGAAATTCCACGATGTTGCTGGTTTTGTGGGGACAGTTGTTAATTTTATATTCGATGGCTTTACTGGTCCCTCAAACGTTTATTTTCGTCCGTTTTTCCACGAGAAATAAATTATCGTTACGACATGTAAATTCAATAATATCACAGTTGTGTTACATGTCGTCAATTGCACAACTTTTTAGAAAATTAATTCGACACTTTCGAAAGTACAGTTTTGTTGATTTAAATGCCAGTGAGCAAATTTTTTCTTTCACACGAACACACAGTCAACATAGTGTTTGAGTATTTGAGAAATTTGTAATAAAAATTTTTTCTCTTTGCCATCTGCAATTTGAATTTAATTTTTCCACTAACATTTGATCCTATGAGGTTGTGTTCACACCTTTCGGTAGCATATTTGAAGAAATATCGTGAGAACAAACACGATTTGTAATTGCGTCGCTCAACGTCATTCCCAAGAAAAGATCTCTTTCGATGATTTGAAGAGTGTAAAAAATCGAATGACAAAATCAATGGACACGTTACTGATCAAGCATAAAAGTAACGATCATTGATATTCGATTTCAAACAAACTCAAACGAGAGCTCGTTACGTCAAACTCGAACCGACGGAGAGTTAACAGTTCCCATCGATTGTACGAGAAACCAAGGGGATCTGACATCAAAATGAAATGAAACGCGTTTTCAGTTTCAGCCGAATAACGAGACGTTCTCCCCCTCGCGTAAACGTAAACGTAAACGTAGAGCCGCGTCGCGTTAAAAGTCGAACTACTGGCAGCGTGGAACGAGAATTATTACAACTACGACTCGCCCAAATTTCGCTAGAGCACCGGGTTTTTTCATCCGCGATGCTTATTAAGTTAGAAGTAAAAAAGGGAAAAAATGAAAGGGGGGGAAAACGTGAAGCCGACGCCTAAGAAAAACAGAGAAACCGTACTGGTCGTTGGAGGTTATTTTCGTCAGGTTTTGGGAACGATGTGCGACGTGTGACTAGATTTTTCATCCCGCGGAACGGCCCGAAAACGTCACCAAATACGTGACGAAGTGTTTCTCTCTGTTCTTCTGCTCGCCGAAAGGAAACACAGCGGGCGCGCTTGGCATACAGAGAATTTCTACAGATTTCTCCGTGTAGAAACGGGTCCCGGCGCGAGACCCGGACGAAATCAACGTGTAAACAATTTCACACGTCGGCGTGTTTCCGGAGCGCGAAGTTCTCCAGCGGTTGATGAAAAACTACAACGACGAGAGGCGAAAACTCCGTTTCGGGATCGCTTGAGCCGAGCAAATTAAGTTTCATCCGGTCTTTTTGTCCCGGTGTCGGTTTGTCGCGCTCGGTCGTTGTTTGACGCTGTTTGAACTAACGCTAAACGTTATTTAACACTCGAAATTTCTCCAAAGTGGAAGAAATTACCAACTTGGTGACTTGTGGTAATTAGTTTACAGGAATAGTTTTGTATATTTCTAGCATTTGCAAGGGAAAATTTTATATACGTGTTATGTTTGTGTCTCTAGAGAGTCGAACGATTAAAATATACAGTTGGAAGCTCGCGTTCTTCGTCGCATCGAAGAAATTTTTTCCTACGAATTTTGTGCCTTCAATCGGTACTTTCCAGTAAAAATTATAGTTACGAAAAGTTAATTAAGAAACTGTAGGAAAATGAAGGAATGAAATTGTACGTATACGTGAAAGATAAATTACACGTTGAAAATGTTGTGTTAGAATTTTAATTGTAAAACACAATACTGTAAAATATATTACACATAATTGTATCGTACTTAAGTCGTAAATCGCGTATGTAAATTGCTTGACTTTAAACTCTTGATTTTAAGAAGTAAAATATTTTCACAATCATTGCGAGCAATCGATGCACGACCTGGTCTGGGTTGTCGAGCAAACGTCCGCAAGAAGAGAGACAAAAATAAGGGCAAAATTTGAGGGACGATCCAGAGAAAAAAAGGGGGATCCGCGATGGAAATAAGTCACCCACGAGGGTGAGCCGCGGTGGTTTATTGCTATTACGAATCTTGGGATTTCACTTGAGATCTCCGCTTTGAGCGGACTGTTTCTCGGCTCTTGAAGAATTTACGACGGCCCTAGCGAACGATGACTACGCAATTGAAAAATTCTATAAATCCCTTCGTCGTCCTCTGGATAAAGATCTTGCCAACTTGTCTCCCGCTCTCTTGTAAATTACATCGAAATTCACTCGAGAGTACTTCGTCCTTGTCACTTCCTTGCTCTCTGCGTTTCACGCGGCAAAGAGATTGCGCGAATAATATTTACAGCCCAAAGCTGTACGCGCAAGACGATAATTCGGTTCAACGCTCCGAAACAGCATAATCATTTGATTGAAATTTAATTTAAACAGAGGCAACGAATAATTCCTCCACCGAAGGATGGCGTTACACCTACCTAACCGAGGTCGATCCACTTTTTATTGCGAAAGTTGTCTGTTGTGACGTCGTCCGACGTCAACTTCCGCTGCCTTGTTCCAATTCCAAATTCTACGTCTCTCCTTCTTCTGACAGTCAGGATGGAAGAGTCTCTGCAGTGTTCGTCATTCATCGTGTGCATCTGTACTTCCTAACTCCAATGTCCGCGAGTGAATTGATCGCAGCTGACCGATAGATCGATGACATACCTTCCAGAAAGGGCACAAGAGACAGAACTTTCACCCTCTACATCCCAAAGATCGAACGAGTAAACAAAGAAAGGCAATATTTAACTCGGGATTTAATTTAACTTCGGATCTAATCCAAACATTAAAATTATTTAAACTTGATTTAACATCAATATTAAATTATTTCAAATTTAATTCGACTTTGATCATCTAAATTTCATCTAAATTTCGACTCAGGATTTAATTTAACTTCGATCTAATCTGAATATTGAATAATTCTAAATTTAATTTAACTATGATCATCCAAATTTTAACTTAGGATTCAAAATATTGAAATATTTTACAATGATAATCTAGTTATTACAGATAGTTTATAATTATATAGTACAACTTATGTCCTGTAATGTTCAATTAGATTCTAAAATCTCGGCAAGGGGAAACAGAATCGGCGGAAAGAAGGAAAAGCGTGTTAATTGGTCGAGGGGGGGCACACACAGGGTTCGGATACCGGGGGCACCTTTAACTTTAAGGCTCGAAGATGCCGAGAGGCAATCGAACGAAAGCGGCGGCGGACGTCACGGTGGAGTTATAAAATGTTATTTTATCAGCGACAGGTGTGCCCGAGCACCGGGGTGTTCCTCCGTTGCTACGTAATTACACCCTCTTCGCGAACAGCGGCGAAATCCATTTAGTCGATTGCCAATTATTCCCGTGGGAGAATTCTTTCATTAGAATGCAAACCGGCAGAAGCTTCCCTGTGTGTCAAGTGTTACATACATATTTAAGCTGAAATTACTACGTGAAATTCCCTGTCTCTGTCTTTCTCTCCCTCTGATACTCTGAGAAAACCGCGCTCTTCTTCCGTTTAAACGAAAGATTTATCGTTCGAAAAACGTGGGTGAGTCGGGCGATTCCTCGTTTACCAAGCTAATTTTAGTTTGAAGAAAACTACGGTCACCTGGAAAATGATTCCCCGAGGATTTTATATAAAGTGGCCACTGAAAGACTGAGGGATTTGAAAAAATCCATTAATTCCGTTTCCAAATAAAATAATAAAAAATTTAAAGATAACGCGTGTTTGTGAAAGTTACTTTTGTTTTATTATATTACATTTGTATATGTTATACAGGGTGGTCACTGAAAGGCTGAACGATACAAAACAAAACTAACTTTCACAAACGTACATTTTTCAAATTTGTAAAATAGGATCGCGATGAATTCAAATTCCGTAAAATTTTCCAGTTCCAACTCTTTCCGGCTCGAGGGTAACTCGTCGCCAAGTATCTGAAAGTATCTGGGAGTATCTTCGTCAAAGAAATTGAAAACGGCCGACAAACTCGCGAGATTCTATCAACAAATCGTGGACGATGTTCCTACGCGGCGCCACGAGCGAACAAACAGTCCAAGCGTTTCTAGGTGCTAGGACCGTTTAAAAACTACTTTAACCAGAGAGCGGAGTGCAAAAACTACATGACGAAATTGCACTAAGCGTGCAAATAAAATTGTTTCTCTCCGTAATTAAACCCCCTGCCGCGAAAATGAGAAGTTTAATCCACCCCGGCCGCGGCATAATCTCGTCTAACGTCGGCGAAAAGCAAAAAGCAAAAACAAGAAAAGAAGAGAAAGAAAAGAGA
>KQ435714.1:1840410-1859201 GCA_001276565.1 Melipona quadrifasciata | reverse complement strand
GATTTTCAGACCGATAAGCAAAACCAACGGTGGAAGAAAATTTTAGACGGGTAAACAAAAGTAAGAAATAAATTGAAACAGTAAGAAAATAATTGAAACCACGAGAAAACGAATAAGAAAAATTTAAAGTCCGGCCGGTCGTTGGCGGGCACGCGTTCGCGACGGCGCAAGAGGTTGCTGCTCGTCTCGGCCGTTGCGAACTGCAAAACTTCCGAATATGCTAATTTCACGGCTGATTCTAACGTTTCCGGGGAACGAGGCCACGGATGAAGAAGCGGGACGAGGCGAGGCTCCGAGAGAGTTGCGCGCTGCATGGCTGGCTAATTACCTTTCGTTCGAGTGTCTAACGAGGTATTACCGATGCGAGTGAGCGAGCCGGTATAAAACGATCGTTAAATTCTCGCGGAACGTTCAAAGTCGCGCCAAGTCAAATCGCGAACGTGATGGCAGTTCATCGCGGACAGCCGTGTGCATCACGTTTCACAAATAACTAAATTAATCGTGTCAATTGTACATTTACGCGATTACGTTACGTTAATTGTATCACTATTTACGTGTATTATGTTATACGTGTCTATTTATTATTTGCAGTATTAATGTTATTTATCGCGTTGATTTCGTGAAACGAAATAAATAAACAAGTGCACGTCAATTTTAGGGGAGGAGGGAGGATGGAGTTTTCAAGAAACTAATAATAATCAATAATTTATGGTAGTAATTAGACGTACGTTTATTAGCAATTTGAAGCGTAAAATATACGTGCAATATGCAGAAATGCCAAGTAAAATATCCAAGTGCTTACAGATTTATTACAATGTTCAATAGACGAAACAAATTTCTGTTTCGTAAATGTACGAGCGTGCATAAAAATTCGCGGTATTTCTAATTATTCTTGTAAATTGTAGGTTAATTAATTATTATTAATTGTTGAAATTTACAAAAAAATCTATAGAAATCTACCCACAAATTACAGATAGTATTGATTGTTAAAACCAATGAAAGTTTATAAAAACTCTCTAGAAATCTATGGATAGAAATTAATCTGCAAATTACAGATGTTATTAATTGAGTTGGAACCTATGAAAATAACAATCCCGTGCGAAAAATTTCAATGGCAATCACTTCAACGATCGACAACAGAAAGGTTAACGATCTCGATCCTCTTGAGTGATCGACTTCTGCGTGTCTAAACAGGGGGGCGAGAGCGTTTCGTTTCCTTTTCCCTCGCGGAGGTTCTTCATTCCGGTTAAAAGGGCCGGGAAGAGAAACGAGAAGAAGTTTCCAGCGGCCAGATGTTCCCTTATTGCTTGATTTATCGAAAGGGAAGCTGCTGGTTCCAGGTTTGATTCCAGCCTGGCAATCTGACGCTGCCGATTGACTATAATAAAAGAGGATAATATCCAGATCTCGTGGAAAGTTTCTCGCCGGTTCTCCACCGTCGTCTTTTTTCCTCGATCTCGTTACCTTCCGCAATATCAAAGTGTCCCGTTCAGCGACGATTTCGATTGCCAAACAGCGTGCAGACCGACACAGATACTTGTGGCTCTAATTAATAAATTTAAAGTTCCTCTTTTTTTTTTTAGAAAGTAATACAAAACACGTAAAGCTGTATTTTAAACAAGCGTTCTTCGGTTTTCGAAAGATTTTCTTTTACAAAACTCTGAGTTTCTGATCGATTTTCCGAAAAGTTTTCGCAATACAAGGAATCAAATACGCTCCGTGTTTTTTTTTTTTAGTTTGAAATATGTTAAAAGAATGAGAGAAAAATGAAATACTTTTAGGGGTGGAAGCTTGTCTTGAGAGTGTATAAATAAATTTACACTCGGAACGCCCGGTTTTTGAAATGTCTCTTCCATAAGACCGAGTTTCCGGTCGATTTCCCGCCGTGAAAATTTCCAGAGTGCAAAGAATTAAATGCGCTTTTCATTTTGTTCGATGCACGTTGAAGAAGAATGGAAGGTAAATTATTTCGTCGAAATAAAATGAGAAAGAAGTGGAATATTTTTAGAGATAAAACTTTGTTTCGGGATTATGGAAACAGACGTTTTTACGTTCTTCGAAAGTGTCTCCCTCCGCGAGCCCGATAGTTGCGATTCGTTCGCAGCGGCAACACGTTTCCACGCCCGGCGAAATATTTAATCCCGGATTCAGTGGAACTTTTGATTAAACAGGATTCTGCGGCAGATACAGTTGAATCCTGCCCTTCGTTGCCCTGGAAAACACACACAGCCGCGAAATTTTAAGTCGTTCGCGTCTTTACCGTCAAATGCTCTATTAAATCGTTCAGACTTTTACTAAATCGATAAATTGGAGGGAAGTGTGTCGGATTACTTGCTCGTTCTTCGCAAGACGTATCTCAATTGCTTCGTATTAATTACGTTTCCCCGCTGGACACCGATCTGATAAGTCAGTCGCGCCCTCATATCGATCATTTCGCCTTGTCGAGTCAGTTGTATAGAAGGCATTGAACTCAATTTAACTTCCCTACGAATTAATTAAAGTTTCACAAAGAAGATTACGTAAACGAAAAGTTTCGAGTGTTATAAAATTGTTTCGCCACCGACCGGGCAGAATTTTATAGCTGAGGGCGATGGATTATTAATCCCTTTCCGAGCGTTCGAGCAGACGCCATTGAGATCACACACGTCTTGTTTGACAGTTGCTCGTACTTGTCGGTTTGACACGACGATCATCTGACGATGTTCATTTTAAATTTTTAACGGAGGAAAAGATGGCGTTTAATTTTTGATGGTGAATTATTTTTAAATTAAAAGAATTAAATTGTCAGACAACAACGTAATAATTACAATGTAGTAAATTGTTAAATTATTTTGACGAAATCGTAACTCGATCTTCTCCAAAAAGGCAGCCTCCAGTCAACAAGTCGACATTTTATTCTATACTATTTTATCACAGAAAGTGATTTTAGCGGGGGTAACCCAGAAAATCGGGCCTCTCAGGTGCAACGCTGATGCAACGAAAATTAGCGATTGGTTGATTCAGGTCACGTGATTCGTGAGGGGGCGTGGAGTAGACCTCGAGTAGGAGTGGCGTCGTCTGGTACCGAGCGATCGCGCCTGTAATTTGTTTTCTATCGATTCAAATGTTTGCATATCGATAAAATTTTATGGCAAAAAGTCATCTTCGTTTCCTGGTCGGAACAGTTACTTCTGGGCCTTTCAGTGAGACAAATCGTACAAGTCGTGCATTTTTTTCTTGCTTTTTTACGAGGAATAGGGTTGACCGAAAATCACTTCCTACTAGAATGAATCCGCAATTTTTTTATTACATATTTTAACATTACATGTTATATAAATTAATAAAATTAGTTCTTTCTCATGCTTTGATGTCTTATTAAAAAAAAGGAAAAAGAAGCAGGTGAGAAGAAACTTTCGGCCTGTAGAAATTTATTAACTGTGTTTGCCACGGGTTTGACGGGGTTTGACGAGTCAAAAGTCTCGAGACTTGGACAATTTTGTCGCGCAATTTTTCTCATCCCAGCGAGTTCTCGTCCCTGACAACGAAACGAAGCCTGATAAAATCATTTGGCTGGCAACTGTGAAACTGCCATCGAAAATGGGCCAGGTTAAAACGCGTCAATCAACGCGTCGCCAATAGTTGTATCCCCTGTCGCCTGGCGTCAGCTGCTGCGTGCTGGTACCATTGATCTAGCCGGAGTAGCGCGATACCAGATAAGCAGAATTCACCTGCACCTCTGTGTGTATATATATTCTCTCGATATCTTGTCGAATCGTTTTACGTGGTCTATACACACGTCGGCGTATCTCTCGGTGGTCAGCCAGCGATGCCCTAATGCACGCGACGAAAACACAATACGGTGGTGTCGCGTTGATACCTGCCCGTAGAAATACATCGATCGCGATATATGAGCGTGATGCATCGTAAAATATCCCCCCTTGCCTCCTTCCACTCCGGGTCGTCGGTGTTTCTCGAATTTCCGTGATTCTCGCTCGTTTTACAGTGACAGTCGCACACGAACGCGTCGCGACGCATTATCATTTTACGGTGAATCGCGTAAATACGTGATAGCGTTGGACGAACGAAAGGAATCGGTAAAATCGAGAAATATATGGACGGTTTTTTGTGAGCGTGTTAATTGTTCGTTAAATTATTATATGGTCTACTGTTATTAACCGCGTCGTTTATTTAATTGTAGATTATTACGTAGTTTATGCGAGTTGGTTATTAATCGATAATATTGGCAGTTTTTCATGTTTGATCGCGGTAAAATCGGACGAGATATCGACAGGCTCTTCCTTCGAATTGTCATTAACGTGTTGTTCGTTTAATTGTAAATTATTATACAGTTTATGCGAATTAATTACCAATAGATTGTATGTTATTGGCAGTTTTTTAGATATTTTCAGCTGTTGGATTCATTTACCGAAAGGAATCTATCGAGATATGGACAGTCGTTATTGGCGTGTTGTTCGTTTAATTGTAAATTATTGCACAGTTATTATCGTTGTTGGCGTGTTGTTCATTTAATTCTAAAATAATTAAGTAAACGAGTTAATTATTGGTCGATCATACTGGCAATTTTTCAGACATTTTCAGCTGTTTGATTCGTTTGATAATACCGAGCTCCTTGGGAATTTCCTACCGAAATTTTAAACTTTAAATCCCCTAAATATTTTAACTTAAAGTCAAGATGCTGGAACGTTCAGAGAGAAATGCTAACTCCCTAAATGTAAATGTTTTAATATCTTGACTTCAATTCTGTGAAATTTATGAGAGACAGGGGAGAGACAGGAGCAGTATTCTTGCGTTCGTATCGCCCTTGTCTTTCGTGCAGTATATTTTACAAAATTGAATTAAAAGTATCTCTGCTAAACGAGTGAAATTTTCAACGCAGATAGATGAAATTTGTGCATAAGAAGTTTGCATAAGTTTGCATGAGTTTGTGCAAGTTGCGTGTAAAAAAGTTTGCGTAAGTTTGTTTCAGTTTGCAGGACTAAAAAATCAGTACGAATATTTGGCTTTGTTTTTAATGCGTGTTATAATTTTCGCATTTCTAGTTTGTGATCTCAAGGTCGCGAAAATATTTGCCGAGTGGAAAAGTTTCAGAAGCCCTGCTCTCTGCAATACCGCGAATGTTCGCGCGTTCGTAGCGAATTGAAAATAGCAAAAATATCGCGTGGAATGTAGTGCAAATACGGCTTGCGTATTTCATTAATGGGCAGACGTGAAATTTTCGGAAAACCGGTTCGCGTTAATCTCGAATATATTTGATTAGGAGTATCATATTTTACTCGTATTATTCGAGCTTCACGTTAAATTTCGTAATACAGATACGTGTGCATGTGTATGTTGATGCACACGTGCGTCAAAGTGACCACTCCCCGATGTGTTGCGCCTCTCGGAAAATATAATATCACCGAACGATGTTTTGTGTTACGAGTGGAAATTAAACAACAAAGATATTATATTATTCCGTAACTTCGCCATAATACGCCGTAGAAAAATTGTTTCGTTCTTTAAATTTTCATCAGTTTCTCTCGCGACCTACTTTCATTCATCCTACGTTCATTTCCTGAGAAAAATTCAATGATCTCTCTCTGAACGCGTAAATTTCTTCCTGTTTCACTCTCTATCTATTCTCTCTCCACAAATTAAATAAACACTGCCGTTTAGCGACAATAACTGTTAATCACAATATAGCGACAATAAAAAGTTACTCACGAGGATGCGTAGAACACGATATACAGGGTGGGCCAAAAGTTTCATCTCACCTGTTTTTTCTTTCTAATAAAACATCAGAACACAAGAAAAAAGTTAATTTTATCAAATGAAATTTAAGTTCAAACCAAATGACTCTTCCGTTATATTTTAAAAATTATTTCTTCCAAATGTTGAAAGAACCGACAGAGCGTTCGCAAATTGAAAAAAGGATTACGGATTCATTTATTTCGAGTAGCGAGGAAGTGATTCTTGGTCCATCCTATATTTCCCGAAAATCTAAGAACTGCTTCTCAGTGAATTACAGTCGTGACCGACTTTTGAAACAAGTTCTCCAGTTTGAATTTTATAGTCGCACAACCGGAACCACCGCTATCGTCCCTCGAGTTCAAAGATGCGTCCCACGAGCGTAAGGACGACCTCTGCAAAAACCTGCGCCTAAAGGGTTGAAACGCCTCCCTCGTGCAAGAAACGAGCAACCAGCAAGCTCATCGTCGCTCGACGAAGCGTAATCCTAATAAAACGGGGGAGAGAAACTTGCGAAATAAGACGCCCGATGATGGAAAACCGTCTTCGAGCATCTGGAACGAGAAGCATCCCTACCAGGGATCGTTCACTGGTCTTCGATGATTTCTTCGCCCCTCGAAACTTCCTCCTGCGACGCAGCTAATTAGCGGATCGCGTTTCCTATATTTATAGCCGAATTGACGTAGTACTTTGCCGAGGAGGCAGCGTCAGTCCTCGTAGCAGCTCGTATATCATCGCGGCCTGAATGCGCCGATAGTTCGTCGAGTATCATGGAGATGAGACGAGAGACGAGAGACGAGAGAGAGAGAGAGAGGAGGCTATACATCCGCAAATTATTGAGCCGGTTGGTCGGCTTTCGAGTCGTACAGGCTTGATTGAACTCGGCAGCGACGCGCGCCGAGAGATCGTTAGACGATCGCCCCAAGTATCGATTCTGCCTCGCGATCGAGCCTAGAGTGTGTGTCGCGCGTATTGTCGTGAGAGACCGACGACGACCGAGCGAGGTCTCGCTCGAACCTCTGGCGTGTTTCGCGGCTAACGGCGTGACAGATATATAACCGGTTCCTCTCGAGGAACGAGCCTCTCACCAGCTGGATGGAAGGATGCCCCGAGGTGGTCGAGCTCTCTCGTTTTCGTCACCGTGTTAATTACGATTGATTGTTCCGCTCTCTGGGAACGTGGCGTGTAACTTTCGTCGTCGTCGACCACCATCTCTTTCGAGAGCGTGACTCTTTCTCTCTCTCTCTCTCTGCGTTCCGGGTCGATCGCGCGAGAATCGTCTTTCTTTCGGTTTCGTTCGGATCGCCGATTGGAGTTTCGACGCGTGTTTGTTTCGTAGTTTCGAAGTTCGTTGGAATTTTGAGAGGGAGAACACGAAGAATGGAAAAAGATTTAACTTCGCGAACAGAGATCGTGTGTGATCCGCTGGGTCTCGTTTTAAAGAGCCAAGTCTCTGCTTTGGGAGAATCCCCAGTTTCTTTATCCTGTCTTTTGAATGTAATTCTGTATCGTCTTCAGGCGTCTTCAAAATCAGGCGAATAATTTTTTTTTCGTAGCTAGATCTTGAAGATTGAAGTCTTCTCTTTGCAACGACCCCTTGAAACTCGTTGTACAATTGTTTTTCACCATTTTGTCGGATTTCGAACATTAGAGCTAGGCAACGAAATGTTGGAATTTCTTGAATGCTTATCATTTAACTCCAATATTCAAAATATTCAATAAAACGGCGAAAAAAAATCGTACAGCAGTTTAATTGGTCTCGTTTGAGAGCGTAGACAACGCCACTCCTACTCGAGGTCTACTCCACGCCCCCTCGCGAATCACGTGACCCAAATCAACCAATCGCTAATTTTCGTTGCATCAGCGTTGCACCTGAAGAGGCCCGATTTTCTGGATTACCTCCACTAAAATCACTTTCAGTGATAAAATCGCACACTAACTCAATTTGTCTCATTTTAAATGGATCCTCTACCATGACAATATTTCCGAGTTCGTCCTTCTCAAAGATATTTTCGCGTCATGCAGTGGATCGCAAATTGAGATTGAATTAACGTCTCTAAAAATCTACGAAAAATCTTTTTCTTAGCTAGATCCAGTGTGATTCTAAAGATCGAGGCCCTACAAATTTTTGCGTAAAATTCCATTCTGTCGAACATGTTTGAGAACATCGGGATTTAAACGTGTCAAAAGTTGTCAGAATCCCCAATTGTCGTTCGAAGTGGAAAATTTACCTTCGCTTCGATCGCTCTGAAAAATTCAGTGGCGTCGGTCGTCGACGAGCACGTCGTTGTCAGTGTCAACGTGTTAACAGCCCGTACACCGTTGAAAGAATCAGCTGCGTTCCATTAACTTAACCCGCAGCGCGGAGAGAACGTGATACGCTAACGTTGCGGTAGACAGCATCGGCAACACCGGGGATAATGCTTCATAATTTATTCAACGTCTTCGGGATGTCGTGCAGCTCCCCAGGGAGAAAGAGAGAGAGAGGGAGAGAGAGAGGGAGAGAGCGGACGTATTTAACAGCCGAACACGTCGCTCTGTTTTCAGCGTGTTTCTACGTGTATGTGACACGTTTCGTCGGTGGTGCGGCAAGCTTGCAGCGACGACGATTCAAACCTTCGAAGTTTGCTTGCTCGGAGGTGCAAAGTTAGGACGCCGTGGCAGCGTGTTTGATGTTGGTTTCTTTGGACGTGTTTAGATGCCTCGGTGGAGATTGATCTTGACTTTCCTCGCTCTCTGCGAGGCGGGGTTAAGCAGGTTCGTCTGAAAAGCCACGGCCGAGCGAACCAACCGGTTTCCAAGTCATCGTTCGAACGATGAAATTAAAATTTCGAGCGATTCTTCTTACGACTTTGCCCGATAAGTCGAAAGTTGAAGTTCCGTTTCGAATTTTCCGGACTGCAACCCCTTTCAAACGAAACAACGGCAAAGGAAATAAAATTTTGAAAGGAAACAAAAAAAGAGGAAGCAAGTATTTCGCAGGATTGCACATTTCCACGTTCGAGATGAAATTTTTCGAGTTTCCGCCGAAAGTGGTAACGGTAACGATATGAAGTTTGGTAACGAGGGAAAATGGGATTTCGGGAGATGGACTCTTTCGAGATTACGAATTTCCACGTTCGAGATAAAATTCCACGATTCAAGCTGCATGGAAGAGAGGATCGTGCAATTTTTTTTTTTTCAGCGCGAGCACGTTTCAAGTTTAAAAATTTCTCAGCCTTCAACGGGGCAATTTGTCTAATTAAACGGCATGGATTAAAGACGTCGTCGCCGCGAAGAATTGTCGCGCAATGTTTCACGAGGATGTTCCGGAGAGGGTAAAAGAGAGATGAAATCTCTGAAGAATCGCGGCCCTGACCGTATCTAAAGTTGGCGTTGCTTTTTAAACAAGTTGCTTCCACTCCTCCGTCTCTAGGAAGTAAGAATAAGGTCTGCTTTCTTTTGATGCATTCACGAAGCACCGAGGAAACTGCTTCAGGAACCTTCAGTTTAAAGGTGCGCGTCTCCCCTCTGTTGTTCGACGTCGTTATACCTTTATGGAGACTCGTCTTTCAAAGAGCTCGACTAGATATTACGCCCATTGGCTGCCACTAGTCGCTGACCTGCGCCACTGCTCCGTTATTGCTACAGAATCACACGCATTTGATCGTTTATTTTTATATTTTTTTATGCTTCCTAAATGCGTAAAATATAATATCCTTGCTTATACTCATGTATATGGTATTTTTAATAAATACATGAAATATCGAGTCGCCTTTTAGAGACTCGACTGGATATTGCTCCCATTGGTTGCACTAGTCATTGACCTGCGCCACTGCTCCGTTATTGCTACAGAATCACACGCATCTCGTCGTTTATTTTTATATTTTTTTATGCTACGAATTTTTACATTTTACAGCTTCCTAAATGTGTAAAATATAATATCCTTGCTTATACTCATGTATATGGTATTTTTAATAAATACATGAAATATCGAGTCGCCTTTTAGAGACTCGACTGGATATTGCGCCCATTGGTTGCACTAGTCATTGATCTACACCACTGCTCCGTTATTAGTACAGAATCACACGCATCTCATCGTTTGTTCCTACATTTTTTTTATGCTACAAATTTTTACAGTTTGCAGCTTCTTTTCTGCTCCTGTATATCATATATATGCTGATCGAAAGTTTAAGACCACTGCACACACGTGTGAGGAAGAAAATTTGAAATTTTTTGAAAATGATTTTATTTGAGAGTTTCTTTGACATTTAACGTCTACGGAAAAGTTTGGAGAATGCGTAACTCGCAACGTACTATACGTGCTCCTCGTCAAAAAGATTCTCTCTTGTTTTCCAGCACAACTTTTGCCATTTCCGAGACGTTCTTTTAATTTTCAAGTTGTACCTCGAGTCAAGGTATACATTGTTCCAGTCATGCTGTCAAATCTCTTTTCGAGGCTCAATTCATGTTCTTTTTCCTTCTTTTCTTGAATTTTCTAATGTTTCTCTTCCATAATTTATCCACTACATAATTTTAAAAAATCTTTTTAAAGAAGAATAGTTGCATGATAAGTTTAAAGGCCGAAGAACTTGGCAAAAATATTTGCACGAATTCCAAAGCACTACAAACTCTTCATTAATACAATTTTAAACTTTTTCAAACAAACTGTTTTAAGTTCTAATAATCTGACATGAATTTTTATAATCGTGTATAGCTTCAGAATTAACTATTTTCAGTAGAATGAGGATATACAAAATATTCGTGTCGCGTTCGTGTTTTATGTTACATAGAACAGTATGCGATCATATCCGATCTTATAAAAGTATAAGCAGTTTGGTGTACAGAAGACGCTTGAGATGAGAAGATCAGCGAATAGCAAACATTTTGATTCCTACGTATTAAAAAATTGTTCATTTTTTGTGCCGGGGACACAAAGTTTCGCAAGGAAAATGTACCTTAATAGAATCTTAAAAAAAGTAACGTTTAAAAAATTATTTTTATATTTATGCTTATATTATATTTATTTATATTTATTTATATTTATTCATTTATATTATATTGGTTCCTTGGAAAAGTTTTACCTCCGTGATGAGTAGAATACAATGCAAAAAACTGCACTACTTGTACCCCAGCACGATTCGTCTCACAGAAAGGCCCAGAAGCAACTAGGAAATGAAGACGACTTTTTTGCCATAAAATTTTATCGATATGTAAACACTTGAATGGATACAAAACAAATTACCAGTACCAGACAACGCCACGCCCCCTCGCAAATCACGTGACGCAAATCAACCAATCGCTAATTTTCGTTGCATCAACGTTGCACCTAATGAGGCCCGATTTTCTGGGTTACCCCCGCTAGAATCACTTTCAGAGATAAAGAAAACAATTTGACTTTGAAATTCAATTTTGCAACAGGTTCTTTACATGTATTTCCATCAAATCGAAGGTGTAAAATTCATCTGTAACAGTCACGGATAAACTTTTCTTTCCACCCTGTAAAACGCTCTTAGTTTCGATTATAGCAGCACATCGTCGTCAGTCACATTGAAGCTTCCTCTTCCAATTACTTTCTTTACACTGAAACCCAAGCTTCAAATTAAAAAACAGTTTTCATTTTTAATCTGCTCTTATATCGCGTTGCTTGGCATTTTTCCCAGCCCGTGGCGCTAAACGGTTAATTCTAATTAAAAATAAAGACTCGACCGATTAAATTGCTGACGATGGCCAACCGAGTTCCCCTTTGAGAGGAGGAAAATCGCTTTGGCCGAGGCAAGGTGAGAAAATTCGAAATGCATTAAACTCGCGAGCGAGGCAGCCCGCGGTTTCAAAGGTGACCGAGACGATCCAGAAAGGCCGCGAAAGGTGAGAGGGGAACGAGGGTCTTTCCAGCTGAATCCTGGTGTCTTGAGCACACATTTTCTGTCGCGTTACGCGGTAACAGCTGCGCGAGAGCCAGACGTACGCGCGTCTATGTAAATTGTTTTCTCATCGATCGCGCGAATTCAATTCGGCGTCTCGCGCTTCGAGCGTCCCAAAGAGGATGGTAATCTCCCCCGGGCTTTGCTCTCTTTTCTTTGCCGGTCGAATGTTTTCGAAACGTCTTTCTTTTTTTTTTCAGAGTTGGCTCCATCATGTAATCAGGCGAATTTTTGACGAATGTTCGAGATGCTTTCGATGAGCCTGATTGGCTTGCCAATTTTAAAATTCCACAGTGATTATAATTCGTCCATTGAACGGACAAATTTTTTCGGTTCTCGTTCGTTTAAAATCTTCATTTACTTCATCCATAATCATTTTTCGATCCGGGAAAATATTCCTCGCAAAAGTTCTTGCAGCAAGTTTCAAGGGGTTGTTACAAAGAGGAGACGTTCAGTCTTCGAAACGTACATTCGAATTTTCACAATTTTCGACGTATAATTTAACACATTGAGCGCCGGCAATAATGCGGGTTTCTGAATCGATCGCTTGACCGTCGATCCCGCGATGCTGCGGAATTTTTTTACTTGTATGGATGTGTTGCACATCGATTTGCATTCACTTGTCTTGGCTCACGTCGATCTGCATTTGCTATACTCATTGTTCAGAAACCCGCGAATGAGACCAGCGTTTGGGCTTTAAATGTCTCATATGCCGCCGGCGCTCAATGTGTTAAGACGACTCGCTGCAAAAAGTATTATACTTCCCCTTCTCGCGAGAGAGAAACAATTACACGCACGATGCAAAGTCGTCTTTACGAAGAGGACGAGTTGAACACTCGTCAAAGAAGCTTCGGGCTTTAAAACAAAACCAAGTCGACCGTCGCGCGCTCGTTTCTCCGCAAAGTTACGTCAGTTCGAATTGTCGACGATTTTTCTTTGTCGTTTGTCTCTCCAATACCAGTTATACGTTTAGTTCTTCAAACAGTAACGACGCGTTGCTCTTTTGCGTGCCTCGCATAATACCGAAGATAGAAATTATAATACACACACACACACACGCGCGCGTATATCGTTCACGGCGCAATATATCTTCGGTATTATTGTTCCGTTCAGCGAACAAATGAATGGCGGAATGTACTGCTTGTCTGGCATATTTCATTTGCAGTAGTAACAGTTAGTGATGTCTCCCAGGGTACTGCGGGAATGGCGCGCTACTTGTCACGATAACATCTATCATCCCACGAGCGTTTTTGGAGTTAATGGGCGTTAGATAATTCTCTCCTTCGTTTGGGATTAGTACCGCCGGGTGGAAACGCGGTGAGAAACGGTTCGAACGGTTTTTCCACCTTCTGCGTGCACGCTCGCGCAACAGCGGCTGTCGCTTTATTTATTGCTCGGTCTCCGCGTTTGCGAAATTCGAGGGGAATGTCGGGGGGAAATTCTGAGAATGATCTCGAAGCTCAAAGTGTTGAAAGTGTCAACAATCGATCCCTTTAATTCGATAATTTACATCTCTAATTGTACAATAATGATTCAGTGCCTAATATTTTCATCATCCTTGATCACTGTTGATTAATTTCAGATGTTTTTGATGTTTCGTACAGTCGACGTAAAGACATTAGTTTCTCTAATTTGACGTGACGATTTTTTTTTTCGTGGAAATTGTAAATTTACAATTCATCCTTTAATTGATCCTATTTCAGACTATCGAGACACGAAATATTTTATAGAAAGAAGAGTAATGATCATTAATGTCACATTTATCGATATAGTAGCGTACCTGTGGATATTACTATTCATAAAGTCACGCTAATTTTGCAAATTAATTACTTAAGCCTTGGAAATTCCAGCGACGTAACAACGAAGCTCTTTGATATTTTCAGACTTATTCATTACGACACACGTGCGGTATGATCCAAGCCCGAGGGACAGGCAGCAGTCGCGTTCCCTTTATCTCTCTGAAACGTCAAACAAGAATTTCCTCGTTATCTTCGATATTCCCCAAGAAAGTGACCCGACGCGCGGCTCTTTTGCAGCGCTTTTGCAGAAAATTCCCTCTCTAAAATATTTCTTTACTCTTTTTCGTTCTTTCTCTTCTCTCCTCTTTTCTTTTTCTTTCTTTCTTTTTTTTTTTTTTTTTTTCCTTTTTACTTGACGTTGCGTAATTATTATTTCACGATAATATCACGTTCCATGATCAACGCGAATAATTATTATCAGACGCTTAATGAATCCTATCGTTACTCCGGTTACCCGGGCTCTAGTTTTTACGAAATGTTCAATATCGAATTCCCCCAAATAATAGACAGCTCGACGTTTCGTTTCTCGAGAATATCCTTGCCAAAAAATAATTGCGATTCCCGATTTAAAAAAAAAAAAAGAAAAAAGAAAAAAGAAAAAAAGAAGAAACTTACTAAATGCACTGAACCAGTTTCGAAAAATTTCTCCGATTTCGCTCTCCCCGTTCGAATTTCTCTGTTCAAACACGTCACTTGATCCGAGATAACGATCCGAGCTTCAACTTTTATTGGGAATTATCGTGGATGGAAATCAGCGTAAAATTGAATACATGGGTTGCTAGGCGCGATTAATTGACACGGTAGAATCACCTCTCTCTTTCTGAATAAGCTGACTCTATGCCTGTGTCCAAATCTACCACGTGAATTACTCCACACGCTGTAAAATTTGAATCGGTCGAGGAGAAAATAGAGAAATTTTTGATTTAACTGTGAATGTTCGATTTCCGATGAATAGCGCCCTTTTGATCGAAAGGATTGAATAAGTTCTCTGTAAACAAGTTTTTCATCATTAATAAGTGAATTTTGCCTAAAGTAAAATTGGCAAAACTTACTGATAAAAGCTCAAATTAACAGAAAAGCTGTTAAATTAGAAATTTGCCCAAAGTAAAATTGGCAAAACTTACTGATAAAAGCTCAAATTAACAGAAAAGCTGTTAAATTAGAAATTTGCCCAAAGTAAAATTGGCAAAACTTACTGATAAAAGCTCAAATTAACAGAAAAGCTGTTAAATTAGAAATTTGCCCAAAGTAAAATTGGCAAAACTTACTGATAAAAGCTCAAATTAACAGAAAAGCTGTTAAATTAGAAATTTGCCCAAAGTAAAATTGGCAAAACTTACTGATAAAAGTTCAAATTAGTAGAAAAGTTGCTAAATTAGAAACTTGCCCAGAGTAAAATTGGCAAAACTTACTGATAAAAGCTCAAATTAACAGAAAAGCTGTTAAATTAGAAATTTGCCCAAAGTAAAATTGGCAAAACTTACTGATAAAAGCTCAAATTAGTAGAAAAGTTGCTAAATTAGAAATTAGCCTAAAGTAAAATTGGCAAAACTTACTGATAAAAGCTCAAATTAGTAGAAAAGTTGCTAAATTAGAAATTAGCCTAAAGTAAAATTGGCAAAACTTACCAATAAAAGTTCAAATTAACAGAAAAGCCGGTAAATTAGAAATTTGCCTAAAATAAAATTTACCAATAGAATTTCTAATTTAGCCGTTTTTCTCAATTTTAACAGCTGTCAAATGCTCTCGAATAAGAAATATCCTTTAACAAGAAAGAAACGCTAGCTCTCGCGTGTTCTTCAACGTGAAAGATCGAAGGAACACGTAGAAACGAAACCCAAAAAAAAAAAAAAAGAAAAGAGGAAGACAAATTTGGCAAAATGGCCAAAATTTGGCCAAGCCCCTGAACTTGAAAATTCCCCCAATTTCATCGAACGTCCGGTCTTCAACGAGAGCCCTGTCCAATTTCGCCTCCTCCGCCTCAAACATTCCATCCACTCCTCGAATATTTACAGACAGTAATCCAAAGTTGTTTGAAACAAAATCTATCCCCGCTCGAAAGAGAGTAATGGCTCGGCGTAGTCTCCTTGAGCAGCCCGTGACTCGCGCAAAGGCATTCAGTTCGAATCACGGTGTATTAGCCAACTCTTAATGGTCCATTTAAATGGAAGGGTGAGCCGAACTTTGATAAAGAGCAGTCGCGAGAGAGTTGGGAATGAGGGGGAGGGAGGGTGGGCGAAATCTATTCAACCGTTGGTGAGGTGACTCGTCGAAAACAACTGGCATCCCCCGCCGAACGGAAAATCCAAGCATTCAGACGGTCGCTGGGAATTTCCGCGTTGATCGCGCATACAAATTAACAGCCGATAGCACGGCGAAACGCTTGCTCTGTCAGGGTTATCGTGTCCACGTTTTATTGAGCTGCTCGTGAAAGTGATGTCGAATCAACGACACGAGCGTTCGGTTATGAACACTGGACCGGGGACCGGCCCGTGTCGCTTCATCAGAGGCAATTCGCTGGCGATCGATACAAATATCGATCGCGTAACGTGCAAATATCGTCGTCGTTCGTGGGAAATTTTTGTGTGTAGAAATATTTTCGAATTTCGTCTTTGCGTTGGAATTACCAGAAATGGTCAGAATTGGACAAATTGATAAGTTTCGTTTGGATGTTGCACGTGATAGATATGAAACAGTGGATTTTTAGGGACTCGAACGATTCTTCGTAAGTTTGCGCATCTCGATCGACGATGTAACGCTCGTCATCGTACGTGGGAAATTTTATGTGTAGAAATATCTTTGTGCTTAGAACTTCGTTCTAACGCTGGAACTACCAAGCTTGCATATCTTCAGAAAAGGAAAAGAACTCGCAACTCGTCAAAAAGTAGAAGCTTCGCGCTTTAAAATGAGACCAGTGGACCATTTTTTCACCAAAGTCACGCCAGTTTTCTCAGAAATTATCGACAATCTCTTCATTGTCGTCAGTACAGTCGCGTTCTTCGCTACGTGCACTCAAACTCGTCGTGGTAGTAACAACAAATGAAGCATACACGATTCGATTACACCTGGAATTGCCGAAATTATTCGAAAACTTTAAAAAATTTACAATTGTTTAGCCATCGGTTTCGCGATTAGACGAGGCGAAGACAGCTCAAGCCATCGAGCGTTCACAGGCCCGAGAAAGTTCCGGCGTTGGATATTTTTTTCTCTTTCTTTTTCGACGAACGGTGGCTCGAATGTAAGTCGAGTGAAAAGGATACGGGGCCAATTGTCCACGGAAGCGTTCACGGAAATGGCGATAGAAAGAGAGAGCAAAGAATGGAAGGGTGGAGCAGAAAGAAGTCACTCGCTCGAAAAAGTCACAAAAGGAACGTACGAGTTCTGGCTGTTTTTTTTTTTCAGCCGGGGGGGAAAGTGAAGGGAATCTGGACGGGCCTGGAGGTGTATGCGGGGTTATCAACCGCGACAACTGCAGCCAGCCCTTGCTCTAATCTGTTACGTCTGCTTACGTACGTCCAAGTACGCCTCTTTGCAGCGCGATTCGGAGATTCGTGTCGAATCGAGTGTCTTCCCATATCTGCAACGGTCCTGCCGATTTTTATGTGCACGCAGGATTTTATGTTTTACTCTCGAACGATTCGCAGCACGCGAATTTAATGGGGGAAATCTGGTGTGCGAGATGTAAAGTGCCACTTTCAGTTTTGTCTGCTTGAATTGTTGAAAAAGAAAAACTATTAATTTGGAAGGTATCTTAACCTCGATTCTACAAAATAGAAAAGTTCTACGATATAGGAAAATTTTAGAAAATTTGAAATCATACGTGGACAAGGAAACAACACAGATTTTCCAAAATTAAAATTAAAATTATAAAATATCTCCTAAACTAATACTTAATTTAGAAGGTGTCTTAACCTCGATCCTACAAAATAGAAAAATTCTGTAAAATTTGTTAAAATTTTAATTCTTTTAAAATTATAAAGGACAAGGAAACAACACAGATTTTCCAAAATTAAAATTATAAAATATCTCCTAAACTAATAAAACTTTCTCGATATACGTAGGTTAATACTTTTTAACGTTAAAAATGTCGAGCTGCGTCAGTCAATGTATCAAAAAATATGTAGTTAAAGCACTTTCGAATTTTAAAAAAAATGTGAGAGGCGATTTTGAAGTCTCCACCTGCGAATAACTTTTGTCTCTTCGCACTCCAAAAAGATAACACTCAGAGCGATCAAATTACATTGCCAATCGCCGCACAGCGATTGTAATAAAATTCCTGAATATTTTACGAAACGCGTGCAACGCTTGAATATACGCGCGCGTGGGGATCCGTCCGAATTTCGATCTTGGACGGTAAAACTGTCCGGCCGTTTGTTATCAATAATCCAACGCTCTCCGTACCTGACGCGCACATTTTTCAAACGTTTCAACCCGATCGTCAGCTTTTGCTTTTCACCGACACGATGTTTTATCCGCTTCGCGTCTGGGCCATTTACGGGAGGGATTTCTTCGATTTCGACGATCGTTTCTTGTTAACAAAAAGTCATCGTTCATTTTTTCCCCTCCCCCACTCGTGAGATTGATGACGCTTAAAAAATGGAGAGAGAAGGGAGAAAAAAAAAGGGGGGACAGAGAATCGTCGAGAGAGGAGAGTGGATCTATCGAGAGTTGCGGCGCGGAACTGAAAAACTGTTCGCTCGTTTTATCTCTCGAGGCCCGTTTCGTTATTATCAGCGCCAGTTTTTCAAGTCGGAGCGCAGTTTGACGCTTACGTATCGGCAGGGGGTGGAAAAATCCCGAGGACCTATCTTCGTGCGCGCCAGTATTTCAAGCACGCCGTACGGTATCTGTAAGTTGGCAGAGGAGAGGGGAAAAAAAGATGGCCGAGAAGGATACAATTGATTTTTTTACGTTAAATTCTCGCGCCACGTTGAAGCGTCTATGGATTCAAAGAAAACGAGCGACACGCGCGATTATTCGCGCCATTTTCTTTCGAATCTTAACGCCACTGGAAGTGATTAAAAATCGCACTCGCTCGATAAAAAAAATTTTTGCTTGTTACCTCGAACTGTCATAATTTCAAAAAATAGCGAGATAACTCTAAAAGAAGAAAAAGTAACTCGCGCGACTATCCAGCTGGTGTCGTTTTAAAGCGCGAAGCCCCCTGCGTTCTCTTTTTCATATTATGGTTCTTTTATTCTCGAAAAATGACTCTGAAATTTAAAAAAAAGGAAAAATTGTCTCGCGACTGAATGATCGAAACCTCCTCTAAAAAAACTCGACGTACGACTTTCCTCTCGTCGTTTCGTCGAGCTTGAATCTTAACGTTTTTTCTTTTTTTTTTTTTTTTTTTTTTTTTTTT
>KQ435714.1:1808509-1819122 GCA_001276565.1 Melipona quadrifasciata | reverse complement strand
TTAACACTTTCAGAGGCATTTGAATTCTCACGATCTTCGAAAACTTGTAGAGAGCAGCCTTTGTACATGGCGCAAAAATATCTTGAAAGAAAAGAATTAATTAAGAGGCCAACTGGATTGTCATACGACTTTTCTTTACGAAGTTGCGACAAATTAAGGCACAGTAAGACACTTTTCGCGTTGCAGACGAAACCAAGTGCGCAAAAAGCTGCAGTTAATCAGTTTCTTATTTAATAATATGCAAAAACGACATAAATGATATAAATCTTTCTGATGATAAAAAAAGTAAAAAAGAAAAAATTGCCCCTGGCAGCGAGTCAGTTCCATCAAGCAACTGAAATAAATTTCTTTCCGAAATAACACAACGAATTCTAACTCACTAATTAGAAATAACTTGCACAATGTGCATTTCAAGCAAACTCTCCGTGTCACACGCGAGAGAGCTAATGCAAAACATACGTAGTCTGAGTCAAACGAAAGAAATTCGCGTCGCAGATGAATTTCTGTCGACAATTTTCTACGCTACACGTCGCGTTGTGCAGAGGCAGTGGCGCAACTTTTTCTCGTTACACGGTAGATCAGAGCTTCTCAAAAGTGTAGGTCGCGACCTCGTAAAGGTCATTAAAGGTCATTAAAGAAATTTTAACAAAACTAAAAAATTAGTTAAACATTTGCCCTTGTCTTCGATGCGTTCGTCTCTGTTCTACCAAAGAATAATTTAATAATAATTTTCGAATAAATCTCCTCCATTGCATCAAATAAAGTTTTAATTCCTTTTTTATTCTACTTTGTATACCCAGTGGGTAAAGTGGAATTGTTTGAGATGCCCTATCGCAGATAATTTTGTGCCAAGTACTCTATTCTTTGTAGGCGTGGGACAAGCAGCGCGCGAACGCATAGATACCACATTGAACACCATAGACGCATGGTCGAAGGTGGTTCTGCAAAGGACGGTCGCCAGAGTGGATACAAATGTGTACGTAAAGCCCACGTGCAGGACCGAGGTGTGTACAAAAGGCGCGCGCGCGCGCGTAAATACACAGGCGGACGCAAAGCGCGTCGCACGAGCGAAGAAAAGGTTTTTGCAGCGTGGAGCATCGGTTTGCCGACGAACGTGCGCGCTTACGTACGTTTGAAGCCGGTTCGGTTCGATGCGCGTGCATACGATTTCGGACAGGTTCGTACATCAGTTTGTTCGTGGCTGATCCAAGGGGGAAATCCCCTGACGGGGGCGGAGGAAGGGAGGGAGGGGAGGAGGGAACCACACGCGAAACGTGTAACAAAACTTCCCGATCGGCGAGAAGATCCCTGGGTGCTTCCTCTCTCGTTTGTGGTCGCCCGTTCTTCCAGCGAATAAAATGGCCGTGATGCAGTATCGATAACACCCGGAGTCGTAAATTCACGATGAATTCGACTCAGAAGAATTGGAAAGTGATTTGTTATTCCCCTTCGGCTGTCGCTCTGCTCTCTTTCTCTGAACAGAGAGAGAGAGAGAGAGAGAGAGTATGCGCTGTCAGTCTACTTGGCGAAATTGCGAGAAAAGCTTGGTTGATGCACGTGCCGATTAATCGCACGGTTGCGATAGCTGTGGGAAAAGAAAGTCGCTCTTCTTTCGTTTCTTTTTATTCGAAATTTAAGACTTGGACTTGCGAGAGTTGAGAGCTGAGAATTACTGTACTGTTGCACTGTTGGTTGTCAGAAATGGTACCGATGAAGGTTACTTTTATTTCTTTTTTCTTCCTTTTTTCTTTTTTTTTTTAATTCGAAATTTAAGATTGACGCTTGCAGAAATTGAGAATTGAGAATTATGGTTGTACTGTTGGTTGTAAGAAATGGTACCGATGAAGGTTACTTTTCTTCCTTTTTTCTTCTTTTTCTTTTTTTTTATTCGAAATTTAAGATTGACGCTTGCAAGAATTAAGAGCTGAGAATTACAGTTGTACTGTTGGTTGTGAGAAATGGTACCGATGAAGGTTACTTTTCTTCCTTTTTTCTTCTTTTTCTCTTTTTTTTTTTTTAATTTGAAATTCAAGATTGACGCTTGCAAGAATTAAGAGCTGAGAATTACAGTTGTACTGTAGGTTATGAGAAATGGTACCGATGAATGTTACTTTTATTTCTTTTTTCTTTTTATAATTTGAAATTTCAGATTGACACTTGCGAGATTTGAGAATTACGGTTGGTTGTGGGAAATAGTACTGGTAAAAGATACGTTCTTTTCTTTTCTTTTTTATTTGAAATTTAAAATTGACACCTGCAAGAATTGGAAATTACAGTTACACTGTTGGTTGTGAGAAATGGCATTGATAAAGACTTTTTTGTTTCTTTTTTTCTTTTTCTTTTTCGTCGAAATTGAAGATTGAGAATTGAGAATTGAGTTGTACTGTCAGTTGTGAAAAATGGCACTAACAAAGGTTACATTCCTTTCTTTTATTTCATCGAAATTCAAAATCCATACTTCACAAATGTAAATTTTATAAAATATACAGGTATTCATTGACTTTTCAATTTTTTTTTCTTCTTACTGACAAAAAAATGTCCAATCTGCAGCGAAATTCAAGAATTTAGAGGCAAATTATATTCTATTACATTTACAGTCGTGCAATTACACCTAACAGCTACAGTTCTCTCTAACACTGCTGGATTTATAATTGTTTCCAAATATTTTCTTTGGAAGAAATTTTACACAGTAAAGGGGGATTGGTAATCTAGGTTAATTATCAGGTTCCATGCGAGGCCAGCAGGTGTTCCAATACTTATGAACAGGAGTGTACGACCCGTTCGTTGAAGTATACTAAAATTGGTCACGCTTTGAGGCAACATACATGTACACGAGAGGCTAATATCGTTTTAGATTTTAACAGATACGTGGCTTCTATTGATTAAATATAACACGCTGTCATTTCGTGTAAAAAAAAAAAAGAAAATTAATCTGGCGTCTTTATAAGAATGGAAATTTAATCCTCCAGCCATGGAAAGGTCCAAGAAAAGATGTGTAAGGATCGTGGATAGCTTATAAAAGCTCATCGCGAAAGTTTTGTAAATTGAAAAAAAGGAGAAAGAAAAAAGAACGGTTTATCATAATCTGGGAATGTTCTCGCCGAAAGGAGAAGACAATTCTGAAAAGAAGGAAAGTCATTAAAAAGAAGGAAAGACATTCCAAAGAAACATTTCACTGTGGAAGAAAATTTTTACCATCGGGGGAGAGGAGGAAATCTCGTAAAAACTTGCCACTTTCCTGTACAAATATCCTCTAAAACCAAAGAAAAGGAAGAAAAAAAAGAAGAGAAAGATCACGTCTAATGAAACATTGCGCATTGTACAAGGAAAAAGAGAGATATAAAGGAACAAAGTACCGTTGTCGCGCTGTTGCGATATTGTACTATGTGTATTGTACTATCATCACGTTTTGTCATGTTTCAGCAGAGTAGAAACATTTTTAAGAAATTAAAAAACGCGCGTGCACGTTGGCTTTTTTCACATCGTCGAATATTTTGCACGCGATGCCACCATTGTAACAAAAATAATCTAACCTGCCTGATTTACAAAAATTAGGAGAGAAGAAAGGATGAAAGCTTCACGTTTTTGTTTCATTGTGCTAGATCTCAAGATTGACTTCATATTGCGCGATTCGTAGCGTTTTGTTACTACATCATTTGAAAGTCACACGCTGTCAAGGGGAAAAGAGAATAAAAATCTCACGTTTCTATTTTACGAGCTTAGTCTCAAAATTAATTTACTGCACTATGTGATTTGTAGGTTTTTCTTAGTACATGATTTGAAAGTTACACATCATTAACAATTAAATGAAAAAAGAATAAAAATCTCACGTTTCTATTTTGTGAGCCAGCTCTCAAAATTAATCTACTGCACTATGTGATTTGTAGGTTTTTCTTAGTACATGATTTGAAAGTTACACATCATTAACAATTAAATGGAAAAAGAATAAAAATCTCACGTTTCTATTTTGTGAGCCAGCTCTCAAAATTAATCTACTGCACTATGTGATTTGCAGGTTTTTCTTAGTACATGATTTGAAAGTTACACATCATTAACAATTAAATGGAAAAAGAATAAAAATCTCACGTTTCTATTTTATGAGCCAGGTCTCAAAATAAATTTACTGCACTATGTAATTTGTAGATTTTTCTTAGTACATGATTCGAAAGATACACACGATTAACAATTAAATGAAAACAGAATAAAAATCTCACGTTTCTATTTTATGAGCCAGGTTTCAAAATTAATTTACCATATTACGTCATTTGCAAGTGTTTGTTAGTACATGATTTGAAAGTGACAGTTAACAATTAAACGAAAAAAAAGAGGACAATAATTTCACATTTCTATTTCACGAGCCAAGTCTCAAAATTACGCGATTCGTAGCTTTTCGAAAGTCACTATAACGCGCCGTTGTCTATCTGTATTTCTCAAATCCTATTCCACTTGATAAAATAAGCAACGTGTCTTGTCGTGCGATTTCTGTACACGCGGGGATTTGACATTACGTAAATGAAACGTAAAATCGATTGATACTTCTTGCAACTTGCCGTGTATGCAAGACAGAGTCGTGAGCGAGGGTCGTAAGCTCGCGGAAACATGGAGGACAGGTCCGGCTGATGAACATGCACGAGAGAACGTGCGCGCACAATAATCGGACACGAGAGTTGCAAGTAGTTGCGAGTCTACCGATATTAAGCATTAACAAAACTGAGGCAACCTGAAAATGACGGCTGAGATGGAGGAGGCTCGGTGAGAAGCCGAATTTCACGGCGTAACTAACGCCCGAACGTGTTCGTGGCTTTTTATCTTGACGAATTCCAGCCTTCGTTTTTCCCGCGGTGTAATTAGAGCCGGTGGAAAAGTTAATTTCCAGTGGGAGGGTCTCGTTTTTGGGAGACTTTTCCAGTTCGACTTGTTCAGCAACCGAATTTCATCTATCACGTATCGTTCGTCACACGCCTTTGGCGAATGTTAAAAAAATATTAATCGCTCGTCGAGTCTATTTTCGAAAGATTCAATTTACACCTTCTAACATTAAGTTTCGCGTGAAAAAAATTATTATTCAAAGGTCTAAAAGTACATCTACGAAATTTCTAACGAAAGTTACGAACCACAGAACGTTCAACATTTCGTGACAATTCTAATGCTAGTTTCAACGACCGAGGCGCAACGTTCAGGCAAAGAAGAGAGAGGTCTCGACAGTCTCGCGAGTTTTTCTCGGCCGCGAAACGTCAGGCGAACGAGATCCCGTTAGTGATAAAGATCGAACATTGCGTCGTCGGGGCAACGAACGTCAGCCGAGCCTCTATGATTTACGACTGGGTGAACGCTGTTATCGAAACGGTGCTGCTGTTTAGAGCGCGATTCCGTAACCGGCGCCGGTGCAAACGGCGGCGTTACGCTCCGCCGAAAACTCGTAAAATCACAATATAAATTACGGGACAATGGGCCAGCAGATACCAGGAGGAAACCATTGTATCGCCAGCCGCCAGGTAACAATGGTCCACTGGGACAATAATATGCCAGTAGAGGGATGTAATTATCTTTGGTGCGCGAGATACTCGGCATTGTGCCGCGAATGTCTGCCCGACCGCCATTCGAGGCGTCGCAGATCCGTCAAACGATGAAAGATCCACGCCAGTTCCGAAGTTTCCCCATGGACGCTTGCGATCGCGGTTAAATACCCCCTCGGAATTAATCGCCCCTAACAGTTTGCCAAATCTCTCTCTCTCTCTCTCTCTCTGATTTCATTTTATTTTTTTTTTTTCAACACGCGCGAACGAATGCAAGGAGAAGAGGGTGAACTGAAAGTTGCATCATCGCACGATGTTCTTGCAAAATTGTACGATGTAAACTTCTTTTTCTGAATTTCTGAACATTTCTCGCAGCCACGGTGCGGATCTTAATAAGACGACATACAATTTTCAATTTAACTTCCTCCCGGTATCTCGTACAGTCGTACTCGCGGTAACGCGTAATATGAAAATTCAAGATTTCTTTGGATAAGAGTGTTTTATTTCTGAATTACTTCATAATTCGCTAGATAATAGTGGTTTCTGTGCATTTTTACGAACGAAATAGAACCTGAAGAAATTTGCTTTAGATTGTGGTATATTTTAAAGTATATTACAATATGCTTTAGTATAATTAGTATATTCATTATATGTATCTCACTATAACATACTTTGAACATTTTATATCCAGGTAAATATTTTTACACATTACATACACATTGTTGCAACCACCAATTTTCTCATTTGAATGCACGTTCTAATCACGTTCAAAACCACATGCGTACATATATTAATACATTCGTGCATCAAATATTTCTGACACTTTCAGTTTATCGAATTTTCCGCACAAAGTGAATGTGAAAAAAGGAGAAAGTTCGAAGATAGTTCAAGACAACATCGTATTGGTTTTCTCGTGCAGTCATCCATTATACGAATGTCATCCACTTATACGGACAGTTTTCCCTTATCGTCGGCAACACGGTAATCGCGATCGCCGATAAAACAATTTCCTCTGAAATCCCTATAACCTGACGGTACACACCGGAGCTGAAGCTTCTTTCATCCAGAGGAGACGCGAAACTCGATAGCGCAAGACATCGATACTCCCGTTTTATTTTCCCACGTGGCAGCCCTTATAAATTGATGGCAATACGAATTAACTGTGAGCGACACAAATAAGAATGTATACGAATTAACTCTAAACGTCGCAATTCTTGTGAATTGACGAGCAGAATTTAAGAGCACAATTGTACCAATTACAAAGAGATTTTTGACCCTTCGTTTATTTCGCATTTATTGCGAACAGATAGACTAGGTACGATCAGAGGAATTTTTTTTTATCACTGAAAGTGATTTTAGTTGGGGTAACCCAGAAAATCGGGCCTCTTCAGGTGCAACGCTGATGCAACGAAAATTAGCGATTGGTTGATTTGGGTCACGTGATTCGCGAGGGGGCGTGGCGTAGACCTCGAGTAGGAGTGGCGTTGTCTGGTACTGGTAATTTGTTTTGTATCGATTCAAAGGTTTGCATATCGATAAAATTTTATGGGGAAAAAGTCGTCTTCGTTTGCTAGTCGGAACAGTTGATTCTGGGCCTTTCAGTGAGACGAATCGTACTGAAGTACAAGTCGTGCAGTTTTTTGTTTAAAAGGGTAGGCTATCGTGAATTGCTCGAAATGGGTAAAGTTCGTGAATGTTTTTTTCTTTTTCAGGTTTATTAAGTTTCAGGTTAAGTTAAGTTAGATTTAGGCAATTGTCGAGTGAAAAGTTTCGTTTTTCTTCTTGCGATATAATAAATGAGAATTTCAGGTTTATGTCTCAATCTTCTTTTTAAGTGAAAGTGTTAAAAAAACAGAGTTTGTCTCCTCTCTTTATTTAATTACTCACAGATACTCAAAAAAGCTGACTTTGATGATAATTGAGATTTCTTTTAAATATAACTTCAGACTCGATAGAAATTCTTTTCTTACAGTTACCAAACACTGAATCGCGTTCAAGTAATAAAGAGAAAAACAACCGAGGAAAACGTGACTCTGAATTCGGTCCTTTCGAATTCACTTGCAATTACAAACGTGGATCGATAGATTTTGTATAGAAAATATCGCGAGAGTAATTTATTCCGCAAGAATGAAGGATGTTTTCCTGAGATTACGAAATCAAGGATTTAGGTGAGCCAGCGAAACAGCCGGAAAAATAGAGAAAGGCGAAATGTGTACGTGCCAGAATAAATGGTTGTGGAAAACGTGTGCGCGGAGCTAGGCCATAGTTGGCAGTTGAGTTTGGAATTCAAAGTTGAGAGGCAGAGGCGGAGAGAAAGAGAGAGAGAGAGAGAGAGAGTTTCAGAGAGAATTGAGAGCAAGAGTTTTCGAGTGCGAGTTCCGCGGAGAGTTTAACGAAACGGGAAACGTAACACAAGCGAATTACCATTTTTATAAAATATCACTACTGTTCTTTTATTGTAATACGAGTCGCGATATCGGAATTTCTACAAGTTCCAATCTAAAAATTAATTCGTACAGCAGTTCTAGAAATTCTAACCTAAAAAAAATTATTCGTACGACAGTTCTGGAAATTCTAACCTAAAAAAAAATTATTCGTACAACAATTCGTAGAAATTCTGAAATTAATTTCTAGACTCTCGAAGATTCTAACTTAGAACTAAGAATTAGTTTAACACAGGAGTGAAGAGCATGAGTGTTCGAGACGAATAGAGGCCCTACGCGCTGCATCGAAGGTGGCGTTTCCGCCATTTTGTTCCTGCATCTGTTCCCAAAAGAGACACAAGTCGAGTCGTACGGTCTTTCGGCACTCTGAATTAAAACCAAAAACTGCGACAACGCGAAGGATTCACGCGCGCTGCGTAAAATTCGCCGAAGGCTTCGGCCCGGACTTGTTTGAATTTTTGATCCGTGAAATTAAATCTCTCGCCAGATTTTGCCGGCGTCCTCCGCGACGCATTAACTTTCTCCCGCCTGCTCCTCGCTCGGCACGCTGCGAGTCCAGCTTTAGCCTGAATTCTCGGCTGAAAAATCCGGCGTAACGACGACGTTCTTGTCACGGCTCGACGATGTCGATGAAAACGAGAAACAGAGAGAGAGAGAGAGCCAGCCGCGCGAAAGAAACGACCAATTACAGAACGTGAACGCCATTTCTCTGAAAAAAGAAACGACCAATTACAGAACGTGAACGCCATTTCTTTAAAAAAAAAAGAAGAAATATTCTTTGTGTAAAAGAATTTTACACGGATCGAGAGTGCCATTACGCGCTCAATTAACACTAAAACTACCGACGACGAAAGTAGAAAATTTGTAGAGAAAGAAATTAAAAAGTGCAAAGTGCGAGAAAATGTTGACAATAATAGTAAAGCTTCTATTGATATATTTTATTAAAAGTCACCCGAGTATTTGGAAATATACTATATTTATAAATATATAAAATCGCCACAGAAAATTAGAAATTATAAATTAAAAAAATTACGTATCTTTTAAATCACCACTTTGGTGATTCTAATGTTAATAACGTGTTCAATCTCCACGATGTGCTTTCTAAGTCCAAGTTGTCGTGGAAAGTTGATGGAAAGCATCCAAGCAATAATCGCTAGTGGCAGAGACTAGACGCACTATTAATTAAAGTGCGTTATGTTAGATGTGTTTTCGATCTGTGCAAAATTTTCTACAAACAGAATGTTCCTTCTTTCAGAGAAATGGCGTTCACGTTCTTGTTAAACACACTGTGTGTCGTGCAGAGGCGAGAAAGTCAGCGTTTCGGCGTCGTGCTTCCGGTCGGGACGAGTGTCGATTTTTGCAGATCGCGAGAAATTACGAAATTTAAGCGATATCGAGCAGGATCGGGTTACGGTTATCGGGAAATCCGCAGCGAAATTTGGAAACAATAATTAGAATATGGCACACTGGTATTGCTAAACGATATCCGCTGTTGCTTTCGGCAATGTTTCATATTTATTAGCCTCGTTTATTGACTTTTTCGAATAATTTTGTCGCTTTCGACGATGGACTTTGTTCTATTTCGAATTTCATTTATTATGCCAACGCTCGTTCGTAAATTTGACCGAAACAAGGAACGAAAACGAAACGATTTATCTTCGACTAAACGAACGAGTCGAAGAGTGAGAGAAACTAAGAGCTTAGATCAAGAAGAAAATTGCACGTGGATTAAAAGAAACCTGGACCTTGAATTAAAAATAGCACACTTGACACGGAAGATTGTGACAAATGGATTGTCCGCCGTAAACGAAAATAAAATAGTCGATCGTCGAAGGGACAAGTTCCAGAGCGATTTCTTTCAAACCGCGACATAATTGAAAACCAGATCCGCGGGCGAGATTAATCCACGGTTGATGCAGGAAATAAGGTGGATCAAGAAATTCGTCCAATTTGCGGGGGTTGCGTTTCCTCGAGCGCTCCATCGTGAACGACACGGCGCCGCAATAAAGGAGGACCAATTAAGTTTCGCGAAACGGGGGGAAAAATAGAGGACGAGCGCGCCCGTTCTCCGGCTTCATGAATATTTCTTAGCGTTTTCTGGATGCTGCGCGTTTCACAATTACGCACGACACTCTGTGTACACACACACACATACACACGGGCACGTGCGAGCGCGAGACAGAGAGAATTCGAATGGCACATATGTTGACTCTAGGTGAAAAAGTGGGTCAGAAACTGGCTGGGACAAAAATTTGTTCGTGATTGTTTCGTCAAAAACTGGCCAATTGTCGTGATATAAGCTCGTTCGTGTCATCAACGATGGAACGTAATGCGTGTTGTCCTTACGAATGAATTAAGCAACCTTGAAACTCGCCTCTTCTTATCAGAAAATTGCACGTATGTTTCTACGTTCTTTGAATTATACTCTTTCTTGTATTCCAATGTTAATAGTACAGTTATTCCGAGACGAAACGCAAAACTATCGCTTTCACCCACTCTTTACCTAAAATCTTTCCATTCGTCCTTCCACAGCATCCTTCACAACTTCCATTACCTTTAACCTCCACACCTCCATCATAACATTAGTATCCCGTTACTACTATATAGCATAATATTATATAAAATACTACTATATAGTATACTATTATATAAA
>KQ435714.1:1794485-1806499 GCA_001276565.1 Melipona quadrifasciata | reverse complement strand
AAACCTCCGGCCTCTGTGTGTACGAACAACGAACCGCGCGCTGTTTAATGAGCATTTCCCGAGAGGGGGGGAGGGGAAAAAAGAAAAACGAGGAGGTAACTCAATTTTGAGAAGACGAACGCGAGCCTGAATCTGGTTTCGAAACCAGCGGCGACACCAGCAGCGTCTGTTTCTCTAATTTTCGCGGACAAACCGCAGACGACTCGGCTGTCTTCCTTTTGAACCGGCAAGTGCCAAGAAGAGGAAAATGCACCGTGAGAAACGGAACGGAATTTTGCAACCTCTCTCTCTCTCTCTCTCTTATTCATTGTCCGCGTGGCTTATTTGCCCAGTGAGATTAAAAATTTTTGCGAGGAGCCCGAGTCTGCTTTTTGATAAAACCGCCGCCTGGGAATAATTAAGAAATTAAAGGTAGTACTAGCAACACGGCAGGTGGAATATTCTATACTAGCCGGTAGGTAGTGGAATTCGAAGCCTTTGCATTTTTAATTCCGTTGCGGAACTAACGAGCTCGTCGGAATGACGGATATCGCGCTTTTCGTTTTATAATTTGCTAGAAGAAGAAAAAAAAATACTTGCTAAGGGAAAATTAATCATCGATAGTTGTATATTTTTCAAATTTTAGTTTGTAGTTGGGGATGTTGTAGTTGGAGAATAAAACACTGAGTTGATACTTACTCAGTAAGTGCGCGTGTTTGCAAGGTAAATCTCGATTTATATAGCAGAGTTTCGGTAATTCACACAGCCCGTGCTCGGCGTGAGGTTCGAACAAAATGGCAGACTACTGGACTATACCTGTGATACCTGCAAGAAAGAAAAAGAACAATAATTTGAGAAACGATCGTTTACTGATACAAAAATAAAAACACGCCAGCTTGTCTCGATATCACCGTATTTTTAACATTTTATTGGAAACGTTATTTTATGGATTTTTACTTGCAGGGCGAAAAGTACCGCGACACGAAGATTACAAGTGGGGGATGAGATGAAACTTTTGTTTCTACGTACAAAGAAGACGTATTTCCAATGAAGCTTCTCATTAGCAGAGTACACCCGACTGATTGAGATCTCTGCGATCGAGTAACCAGAGACTAAGTTGATCATCCCCCTCGTCGTACACACGGGGGATAAATAAATATTTCTCTTCCATCAATATCCGTCCGATATCATGTCACGTGGACGGACGTATGCTCTGCTGAAAGACACAAAGACTCTGATATAATTCTTTTCCCCCTAGCAAAGATCCTCCCCTTGTAACATCCATACAATGGCACAAGTGGAGCACACAAGGGAGGAAAATCATTAGTCCTGACGTAAGAACTGGATCAGAAGATGAACGTGATGCCTTTGGCGAGATCGGGAATTAAACTGCTAAAACAGCATCTTGACAATGCTCGGTAAATGGTTTCCGGTCTGATAATTCGCTCGTGGTCAGACATTCGCAAGTAGAATGATCCCATTCGTAGCGAAACACTCGCACGTAGAACGAGACCGCGTGTGGTTAGACTGTCACAAGTAGAATAAATCCGTATGTGGTCAAACACTCATTTGTGGCCAGATAATCACGAGTAAAATAAGTGTGTTGGCCAGACACTCGCAAGTAGAATGAGACTGCCTGTAGTTAAACACGCGTGAGTAGAATAAGTCTGCGTGATCAAACACACTCGCTAGTGGAATAAGTCCGTTCGTGGTCGAGCACCAGCAAGTAGAACGAATCCATACATTCTTATTAAGAATATCGGTTCTTCGTTTGTTTGAAGGACCGAAATCGATATCGTGGTTTTCAAGCCCTGCTTGAGATAAAGTTCCACCGTCCAAGTTATTGGTTCGCGTCGAAACTTCCAGACGACTAATTACACACTTTGAACATCCTTCTTCCGTAACTCGGAGCTTCATTCATTCTCATTCTCAATCGATGCTCGTCGAATCCAAGTTTCGAGTGTTCGCGGAATCAACCAGCCACGTTAAATTTCGCAAGAAAAGTTGCGGAAAGAGAAAAAAAAAGAAACGAAACAAGAGAGAAGAAGGGAAAGCCGAACAGGTATCGTATAAACGAAACAAAGTGTAATCGGATAGAAACAAGAATTCCGCTTTGTAGTTCCCGCCGCGACGATTAAGCTCGCATCAACCAACGCGTGTTTCAATCGTGACCGGTGTACGAGGGATCGACGCAAAGTGTACACGCGAAATAAAGAGTGATTCGATTTATCGTCGTTTAAGAGAGAGAGAGAGAGAGAGAAAAGAGACGAGAGGGGAGAAATATGAAAGTGGCGAGAAACTTCGATAGATTTTCCTTCTTTTTTTTTTCTTTGCTTAATGAAATGGCAGATTGGATTGGAATCAGCGTACGTTCGATAAAGGCCAACGAGAAAGGCTACTTAGACCCGTAGAGAACGTGTAACCAACTGCGAAAATCGAGTCTCCGCCGGGCGAAAGCCCGGCAAATGTTGCGCGGCCCCATGACCTACCGCAATGTGGCCGGGCATGCTAGCCACGCAATCGCTAAAGCCGGCATTTTTATTAACTTTTCGAACGGACGGCACGAATCTCGACACACGAACGTACACGCTTGTTTTCCTTTCTCTCTCTCTTTTCTCTCGTTTTCCCATCGAATTCATTAGACGCTTAGAACTTTCCTGTTCGTTTTGCGCTTTTAGAATTTCTCGACGACTTTTTTTTCTTCTCTTCCGCGTTAACTCGAGATACTCTCGCGTCTCAATTTTTGTGGGGAATTTCGTGTGCTTTCTTTTTTAAACACAGATCGTGATACAGTGAATTATGACAGCGACTAAGTAAATTCTACGATTTACAAAAATTTGACGAAATTTTAAAAATTCGTTTCGAAACGACATCATCATGTCAGGTCAAAAATACAGATTAAATTGGGAAGCAAAAAAATTAATTTTGACTAAATCACCTAATTTCGCGATGATTTTCCAAATTTAATTTTTTGTATATATTCCAACACGCTTGCACGCGTGCAACATTCAACTTCAGCACCAACAGTTGATCGACTCGACGATGAATAAATTAACGAAACGTTTCAACAACGAAGGAGCGGGATGTAGAGAATAAAAAAATAAGAAATGAAGACGAGTTTCTTTGCCAGAAAATTTTATTGATATGCAAACACTCGAATCGATAGAAAACAAATTACGCCACTCCTACTCGAGGTCTACTCCACGCCCCCTCGCGAATCACGTGATCGAAATCAACCAATCGCTAATTTTCGTTGCATCAGCGTTGCACCTGAGAGGCTCGATTTTCTGTGTCACCCCCATTAAAATCACTTTCAGTGATAAGAAATCAATTTCACCGCGTCAAATCGCCACGACGATTCAAGCGAGATAATTTCCCAAATTCAAGTTCTCTCCTAAACAGTTCCATCGCTCGCGTGCGCGTGATATTCAATTTCAGCGCCAGCAGTCGACTGAATCGACGATATAAGTAAACTGTCGAGGAAACTTCAATAACGAAGGAACGAAGGAAAATTGACATCCGAACGTATCGCGAGGACGTAACGCGGTTGATAAAAATCCCCTGTCAATTCTCAGTCGGCTGTAAATATGCCCGACGTCGAAAGAGGTTTCCCAGCGAATTCACGACGATTCCCGACGAATCGTAAATCATCCCACCGTCCCGCCGATGCTTTCCATATCGCGGGATTTGCAACTCCCTGTTACCGGTGCAAACCCGGAGGTTCTCCACCGCGTTGGAACACGCGACACGAATGGGAACGTGCCTCTCGAAATCGGGATTGTAACATCCGCCCTGTCCGCGAAATGAGCTTCCAAGTTGTCGCGGCCTCTCTTCCGAGACGTTTGCCCCCTCGTCGGGGACTTTGTCGGCTTTTCCATCCCCTCTCCCCGGTTTCATTGATCCCGCTCGAATTTACATCGCGAAACACTTTGACAAGCGACGCTGAAACTAACTGCCGTTTAAAGAACCTTGAGAAAACAGCTTTGACGTTCTTTTCGGCCCGTTAACCTGTGTGGTTAATAGAATTAAAGAGACCACGAGGGGCGTGCTCGTCGCGATGGTTGATCAAATTTAAGACGTGAGTTTCTTCGAAAGGGCTAAGTGTGCGCGAGTTTGAGTAGGCGAGCGTAAGCTGCGACGAATGGAACGGAGTGAAAAATTGTACCTGACGAGCAAAACTTGGGTATAATTTCCTAAAGGGAGATTGCACGATGTGTAAAATAGTATAACGTATATTCATTTTATACACAGTGCTTGACTTTTTTCAAAAATGACTTTACATCATCTAACGAATGAAAATAATTTTCGAAAACTGTAGAAATTCAAACATCTCTAGAGGGATTGATCTAGAGTACATCATCTTGAACGCGAGCTAAAACTGATTCTATTTTTATTTGACGTTGAATGTTTGGATTAAAATCCAAAGAGATTCTAACGTCTCGTTGTCTGGTCCTGATATTCAAAGTTCGACGTAAATGTGCAAAAAGAAAATCGTACAGTTTTGGGAGGAGGCTTCGATCCTCAAGACTGTAATATAGATTCAGTTCAAGAAAAAGAAATTTTTATGTTTTCAGAAGCATTTGAGTTTCGAGAACAAAAGCATTCTCCGTCTTTCTCGTCCACTATTACACGATGTAAACTCACCTTTGAAAAAAAGAAAAAAGAACTGTTAAACTATATGTAGCGGCCTAGGATTCCTCAAATACGGGTTTCGAACACTCGACTAGCACGAGCCGCAAGTGGCTGCGCGCCTAGCGTCGATGTCCTACCGATCTTCGACGTTAAGCAGCAGAGTGTGCGGAACCCCGCTAGGATGGGTGCGAGAACCAGCCCTAGTAGATTTAGTTACAACAACAAGCGTCTGGGGTAAGGAGTCCCTGCCATCAGCCCCACTGATGAGTCTAGGCAGTGACTTCGAGACGAAACGCAAAAACTATCGCTTTCTCTCACATCCCCCACTAAAAACCAAAATTCCTTCCACAGCATCCTTCACAACTTCCGTTACCTTTAACTCCACCTCCATTATAACATTAGACCCTTTATATACAATAAGCTTCATGCTTCGAAACGAGACCAAATGGATCGTCGTATGATCATGTTCCTTTCTTCTCCTTCTTACAAAATTGTCATCAGTTTCAATTATCGGCAATTTTACAATTGCGCTCTTCCACGCTGTGCCACTCAGTGGTTGTTTAACTTTGAAACTCGGCGAAGATTGGCAGTATCTTTCACCATCGATTCGGAATTATACGACGGTGGGGTGGGTTCGATTCGCGTAGAATATTCTGTATATTTGCACGGCCGCCTGTACACGATGCGCCGGGAGAAAAGGAATAATAATTCGCGCATAGATAAACGGAAAAACGAATTTCCACTCCGAGTAATAAATAATAGGCGGAGAGAGGTTGAAATCGAACAGAGGAATAACGAACGCCGACGAATAGAAAATTCCAATTCGAACAGCGAATAATGAACAAACGAATGAGAAATTCTAAACGAACAAATAAAGAATAAATTTTCATTTGTTATTCGAACCGTGTATTCGTCCGATACTGACTCGGAGAGAAATATTCTTCTCTCAAACGCACCCAAACATACACAAACGCACACAAACACACACACACATACCGGTTTCCTCGAAAGTAATAACTCGATGGAATGAAATTTCGGGATCGAGTTACAATTATTGAAAAAATAAGTTATTTGTCATTTTTTGAAAATTAAATTTCCAACTCGGTATTATTCGTCTGTCTCGAGTGTTGAAATACAAATGCATTATCTCACGGGGTATATATATATATATGACAGATTTATGTTTCCCTTTTGAAACCTATATTTAGGAGGAATTTGCGTGGGCGAGTCGTTTCGAGAGGTGAGCCGAGTGGGGAAATTTAGTGGCGAAGGAATTATAATGTACGAAGGTGCGAAAATTACCAGACCATAGAAAACGGGAGATTCTTTATAAAGAAAACTGTTCGAAAATTTATGGCCGTTTGAAGTTTGCTGTTTCGGAGCGTTTCACGGCGATTTTTCTCGGTAATAAATTGCACGGCTTCCGGAGAATAGAATCTGTAATCGGGCGAAACTTCTTCGATTAAAACGATTACGGGAACTACCCGCGAAACTTTGCAACTAGGTTAGAAAACGACAAACATTGCTCGCGTCGTAACGGCAGAGGAAGCACGCGACGGGAGATAAGAGGACAGGGTGGGGAGGAAAAAAAAAAAGAATTGCAGACGGTTATTTAAAATGACCGAGGTAACGGCAGTGAGAAAGGAACGCGAGCGTTTCATCGGCAAAGGCATTGGAATCTGCGATATCAAAATTGAAAATTGACGAGATCGTACGAGCAACAAACGAAAAAATAGAAGCCGCAATCGTAAAGTTTTTGAGGAGAAGTGAAAGAAATCCTGTCTGAATCCTGTATCACAATCATGAAAATAATTTTATATTATTTTCTATTCGGAGAATAGTTTCTCTAACAAACGGGCGTTCAAGTGATTCCATTTGGAACTGTCGCTATTTTTTAACTTGACAGAGATTCTTCACTCGCGCTCTATATTTTTCGATAAAAAAAATTAGATGTTGCGATTTACACTCTCGAATGTCTGTCAACGTTTGAACGATTGAAACGTAAAATTACGATTACTGAGGTAAAGAAAGGAAATAAGAAAAACTTTACGTGTTTGACGAAGAGTCGTTTAAACCTCCCGATAGCGCGCTGTTTCGCGTCTGTGGAATTTGTAAAAATTGTAAAACAATATAAATATATTGCATCGACATTACAAAACGGAAAATCGTATTACAAAAATAATACAAACACGTCATGTTACAAAGTCTGTAAAAGTTGCAAACTGGCAATAAAAAATTGCACTTTGGTAGTTTCAGTATTAAACTCAACCGTGTCTCGTCGTAAAACCAGCAAGCAGACTCAGGACTTCGTAAAATTCAAGACTGTCGCATTATTCGTCTCTTGGACTCGACGATATTCTTTCCTCCCCTTTTTCTTTTTCGTTTTCCTTTTTTTAAAGTCGCTCGAAAGAGGAAGGACGAGACAAGGCCGAATGTGCGTGCCGTCTTAGAGGCGCGCCAAGGAAACCTCGCAAAGGGACGAAAATTCATAGAGAAAGAGCGGCACCCCTTTGCCGTAGACGATAGAACTTCTTTCCACTTTTGACGGCGCGTCTCTCGAGTTATCGCGGTGTTTGTCTCGCGGCAAAATATTCATTCGAGACGCATCTTCCTTTCCTCCACCGTTGGCGGGTGGAATTTCCTAATTTCGTTACGCGGTCAAGGGAAGCCTCTTTCTCGCGCTCTTGCTCCAGTTTCGTGCATTTACAGTTCAGCGTCTTGAGCTTAAGGTGCGTACAATCGTAATCGATCGACTTGTCGATTAGGCGCGAAACTTTCGAAGTTACGGATTACGGGGAATGGCGGACGATGCTAAGTGTGTCGTAATTAAATCGTTCGGCAGTGTGTTGCTGTAACATTTTTCAACACTTTGGGTGCTGAAGCTTTGTGTACTTATAAATTATTTTGAATGATATATTATATTATTGAACATATACCGAATAATATATATTTATATGTTTTTGAATATGCGTTGAACGAATGAAATATTTATTTGTCTACATCCACGATATTTATCTGAATGAAATATTCAATCGTAATTGAGACTTTAATACCCGAGTTTATTAAATTACTCGAGCTTAAATGTATCATTTGAGTTTATAATACGTTTGCGAACAAAATGCGAAGATCCTTCCTCTTTTGGAGTAAATGGGATCATCACCCTGAGATAAACGAGATAAGTGGCGCGTCTTCCAGAGACTGTGACTGGCGCTTTACTTGCAAACTTGCAATTATTTACATTGTTTTCTCGCGGTAAACGAATTTCTCCTTCTTCTTCTTCTTTTTTTTTTTTAAGAAGCCAACCGTTAAATGAAAATGAAGGAATTGATCGGTTAATTGATCTTTTAGTCGAACGATTTGTGAAATCACCAGTAAAGGTGATTTCAGTTGGCTATTCGTCGATGTGACGTGGTACGGGTATATTAACGCTGACTTTAGAAAATACCGCGTGAGTGTTTATCATCTCCCGGCGATAAAGAAATTTCGTCATCAATCTAAAGGTAGCGAAAGTTGTGAAGGTGTGAAGGATGCTGTGGAAGGAATTTTAGGTAAGGAGTGGGAGTGAGAGAGAAAGCGATAGTTTTGCGTTTCTCTTCTCGGGGAGTCACTGCCTAGACACATCAGTGGGGTTGGCTGCTGATGGCAGCGACTCCTTACCCGAGAGACGCTTGTTTTGTTATAACTAAACAACCTACTAAGGCAGGCGCTGGGCTGGCCACCCATCCTAGCGGGGTTCCGCACACTCTGCTGCTTAACGTCGAAGATCGGTAGGACATCGACGCTAGGCGCGCAGCCACTTGCGGCTCGTGCTAATCGAGCGTTCGAAACCCGTATTTGAGGAATCCTAGGCCGCTACAAATCTCTTTGTATAACAAAAGTGTGTCACGTTACTCGAGAGAGGTAGAGACACATTACACAGTAAAAAGAAGTGTAACACGGCAATTCCTCGATCAACGCAAAGAAATATATATTAAACTTACTTTTATATCAACCTGTACAAAAAAGAAACGAGAGAAATGACAAGAACCGCGAAAAAGAAAACGAACAACCACGTTACATATCGAATCAGTGTTAATTCAGCTAAGTTGAACGAGCATTTCCTCGTTATTTGCAAATAAATTCTAAACTTTAAAGAAGAAAAAAGGAAAATCTAACGTAAAAATATCCAGCCGTAAGATAACGAGATTCTAAGCACAACCTGTAGAATAATTCTACAGAGCCACCGTGAGCGGGGTTGCGTCGCGACGAGCGACGCCAAGTATAAATCAAGCCAGCCACTAAATTAGAACCGGCAGCGGGGGTGCATCGATCATCGCCGGACGAATTAATCTTGTCATTAGCTGCGTCGGCCGTGGCACAAAGCCGCCCGGTAAATTCGCTCGGCCGCGTGCCGATTTTTGCGACGAGCGCGCGGCCGCGGAACGCCGGCCGGAACGGCAACCAGAACGGCGGCCATTCGTCTGATTGAAAATCCGACACGCCATTGTGTTCCCCGGTCCCCGTGACAAACGTTACGCGACGATTTCAGTGCTCGGCGGCCGGTGATTTTCGCGGGCGGCGGCGGCGGCGGCGGCGGCGGCAACCGGCGTAAAATGCGTTTCGCTGTTAAACACGAACGCGAGCGCCGCGGGATGAATCAAATCCGGCGTCAAACGCAGATCGTACAAGTATGCCGAACACGGCTCTGAACGTGCGACCGGCCGACCAGCGACTATAATTGAATCAGCGGACAAGCCACTGTAGTCCATACGTCGAATAATGATCCCGCGTTGCGTTGATCAACGCGTCCGGAATGCGTCCACGCCAAGCACCGTCCCGACTTCTGTCGGATATTTCACGCGTGATCGATTAATTACACCCTCGCCGGTTGTTCGATTACGTGCAACGAGGGAAAGGGGGAGGAGGGGGGGGGGAGGGGAGGAGGAACGTCGATGAATCGCGATAGCCCCCGCGAGGGGTGGCAACTCTCGTCGAGTTTTACTCTGGTTTCTCTCTCTCTCTCTCTCTCTCTCTCTTTTTGTCGTCCCTCTGCTCTTCTATTTTCTCTTTCACACTGACAACGAACGGAGGCTTCGTCAAGAACGAGGGAATCAGTGAATGTCGATGTAATGACACGTGACGGTGGTAATGGCGTCATTTTCTAATGGTTCTTTTTAGGCTTCCAGATTGCATTCTCCACTGAATGCAACGAATACACTGGTGGTTGATTGATTTAAGGGGATGTTCGTTTAACTCGTTGATGAAAGAGATCGTTTTTCTGCGATTCTTTTCTTTTTTTTTTTTATCGGAGTGCGGGTCGTTTATGAGGTACTGGATAAAATTCGATGACACCACTTGGTGTCACTTTGATATCTGTACTTGCTGCTCGTGCCTGTGTCGCGTTTTCAGTGATTAATTCTCTTAGCTGGTGAAGGATCTAGTAATAATTTATATTCATATTGCAGTGCTATTATTGTGGAGAGTTTAGTCGTAGATTTAACTTGGCGGTAGGATTGGTTTGTGGTTTAATTATAAAGGACGGAATCAAATAAGAGACATGACGGGTACAGAAAGAGAGTGTATGAAGTGCGAGAGATGGTCGAACAGTTGAAGAGTCGAAACGCGTCCATAAAATCAAAGAGTCAGAAAATTTAAATGTTCAAGAATCGAAGAGTTCAAGAGTCCAAGAGTCCAAGAGTCCAAGAGTCCAAGAGTCCCAAATTCAAAGAATCCAAGAGTTCAAGACTCGAACAGTCCGAAAATCAAGGAATCCAGGAGTCAAAAAGTCCAACGGTCCAAAAGTCGAAGAATCCAAGAGTCCAGGGGTCCAAAGTCGAAGAATCCAAGAATCAAAGAGTCCAAGAAATAAACAGTCTAAAAGTCGAAGAATCAAAGAGTCCAAGAGTTCAAGAATCGAAGCAAGTCGAAGAGAATTGTTGAGAGTCGTTGCACAATTGAAGTCCTCAGTTGCTAACTGACGAGCTTAATCGCGCTATCCACCAATCATACGTCACATCGTACAATATATACATTTTCTCACGATACTTCCTCCATTACTACATAGTCTGAGAAAACTAATGTTTTATATCATAATAAGATGTGCAGAATGTGCAAAATTCGTAAAGCAGCTTTCGCATCGACTTGTGTACCGACAAAACATTCTGTGCGCACGATCGAAAGCAAAACTAGCGTCTCTTTCCACGCTTTTATCCGGAAGAAATTTTTTCCAAGCGAACGTCGAATGGTTTCGATCGAAACAACCGTTTTATAGTCTGACGTATTTTGTTACGTTGGTGCGATATTCACAGATGTTTGTGTAGCTGCGTAGCTGTAACCGCGTTGTTAACAAATACGAGAGCTTCGAACGCGATAGTTTAGCAAACGTTTGCTATAGATTTATTCAACGCAGAACCAATATATTCGATTTCAGCCAGGATACAATTTTTAACGGGATGCGGGGGGGAGAGGAGAGGGAAGGGGAAGAGAGGAAGAAAAAAAGAGAAAGGAAAGCAGTCCTATAAACATCAAAGCCATTGTCGTGTGAACTCGTATTTCTCTTCAAAACCCGCTATGTTTGTCACTGGCGTTCAGAAACCGAGCTATGTAAAATAAATATGCGACTTCGCCGACGGATGCTAGGCAAATATCGCCGGGGGAAAAATATATACGCATCCCGTATGGTAAGCAAATATTTGCATATATTCGCGTATTAACGGTTTACGAAATCGAGGATCAAGAAGTGAATTGAACGAACAAACATGGTTGCAGATTATGAATTTCCTCGGGCCATCGAGAAATGTCGGAAGATTCTGGAACGTGCGTCGAAGCTTTGAAAATCAATCTCTGGATGATAAAAGTACAGAGATCATTCGTGAAAATCTTACTCGTTTATCTTCCGAATTTAGAGTCCATTGTTTAACAATGGACTCAATTACATTCGAAGTCTCTTCACTCCTCGTTCGAATCGCTTTCATCAAGGTATCAAAAATTGTGCGAAATGTCAAACTATCAAAAATTCCTTTCTCTCCCGTAGGAGAAGCGTAAATCCCTGCCCAGCGTAGACACGAGTTCTGCCACGGAATCATTCATTGGGACCGTATTGTCGATCGATGGACAGAGAGAGAGAGAGAGAGACAGAGCGAGGTGAAAAATGGAAGAAAATGAAATTCCGCGATGATCGTCAAGCAACGCCAGTGAGGTCCCGGCAGCTCGGTAGTAAATCGCAGGAACGCGGAAATACCGCGAGGGCGGTAGCAGCATTTGTAAAACGTTATCGAGCCGGCCGTTACTCTTCCAACGCGTTGTTGTTGTTCCCCCCAAAAATTTTCTAATTTCGCCGCGCAGCATGGCGGAAGACCACCGGCCGAGACGGCCACGAACAAAACAGGATTCCGATACATTGTGAGCCCGGAGCTTAATCCTAC
>KQ435714.1:1765581-1776842 GCA_001276565.1 Melipona quadrifasciata | reverse complement strand
ACGTCTTACGAAAACGCTACGTGTCTTGCTTTCTTTGCATTCGAAAATTTGTTCCAACATAAACAAAATATCGTTCACGTTGAAATTCCACGTTTTGCTCGTCACTCTACGCGCACGCTTTTCGCACGCGAGTCGTACGCGAAACCTAGTATGAAGCTAACTCCACTTTCCAACCGCGTTCGCTGATATTTACGCGGGGAAGCGTGCGGAACGTTCGATCCAGCAAGCATAGTGCGAACAGAGAAAAGCGTAGGCCGTCTACGACTTGATATAGAGTCTCGAGAGGCGATCAGCGGCGGTTGCCGACGTTGAATTATATCGGCTGGCCCTCAGGCTAAATCGGGAACTTGTTATCCGAGGTTATGACAGTGTAAAAATGCCCGTCGTTAAGCCGTCGCCGACAAGAGTGACGAGCCAGGAAGAAGGTCAATTGTTTTTCGTCGCTGCGTTCGTCTACCAATTTTGTTATTCTCTCTCTCTCTCTCTCTTGCTGGTTTCTAGATTCTTAATCACTGGTTTCGACTAAATATTAATAACAAATAATTTTTTGAAAAATTTTCCTCAATACGTTGAACGTAGTTTTTTATGCAAAATAAATGAATGAAGTATAAACTTCACGTGTTCGTATGTATTATATACGAAGTAACTTCAATTAGAATAAAAAACTGCACGACTTGTACCCCAGTACGATTCGTCTGTACGATTCGTCTCACCGAAAGGCCCAGAAACAACTGTTCCGACTAGAAAACGAAGACGACCTTTTTGCCATAAAATTCTATCGATATGCAAAACAAATTACAGGCGCGATCGCTCAATACCAGACAACGCCACTGCTACTCTAGTACTCTATCCCACGAGTCACGTGACCCAAATCAACCAATCGCTAATTTTCGTTGCATTAGCGTTGCACCCGATTTTCTGGGTTACCCCCGCGAAAATCACTTTCAGTGATAATATTCGATGTGGACCAGCAATTTCTGAATACTGAATGTTAATAAGAATCGCGGCTTCTGTAATAACTTCATCGATACTATACTGTGCTATATAGTACAATTATTTTATCAGTTTACTCGCGCAAAGTTATTCTACATGAGATATAAACCTGGAAACATTTATCTCCGATAAATGATCAAATATTATCAAAGATGTCGTATTCTGACAGCAGACACGTGAATGACTTCGCTCGGCAAACAATGGTTCGATCACGGAAAGCGAACTCTGCCGGAATCCCTGGTGAATCCCTGGACAAATGATTGTCTAAGATCACGGCGCGTTGTAAACAGTGGGCGAAATAATATCGTACGACGATAAATCGCAAACAGCGGTGGTGACAACCAGATGCGGAGAGGTCAGTTTTAAATATCCCATTTTTACACGTCCTCTTTCTTCTCTCGTCTCATAATTGTACCACAGCAAGGAGAACGTGTCCATATACACGACTGTACAGGGTGGAAAGAAAAGTTTGTGCATGGGCTGTCATAGATAAATGACACTTTCAGCTTGAAATACGTAGAAATACGTGTAAGGAACTTTCAGTTTCAAGATCAAATTTTTTTTCTGTTTTTTTTTTTTTTGAAAGTGTATTTTACTCATCACGAGGATAAAACTTTTCCAAGGAACCATAAATCACAACCTGATAGTTCTTTTGAAAAATGGCAGAGAAGTTTCTCAATCATTTAACATTAGCGTGCGAACAACGACTGTGGTTCTGGATTAGATTTCACTAACATTTGATAACAGAAAGCTGAACATAACCCAATTATTTTAACTCTAATGTTCAATAACACAGTGAAAAAAAATCGTACAACGAGTTTTCATTGTAAGAGCGACAAATTGAAAAACAAATGAAACCGAGGAAGCCTTGGACAACAATTAAACACGTATTTCGAAAACTCGGTTTATCTTATTTCATTTCGAGGAATTAATAACGCAACGAACGAAATTGTAAAATTACAAAATCGCTTGTCAAATTCGTCGGCGAATTTTAAAATTCGAAATTTCTTCGACTGCGACTGAAAAGAGGAAAAAATGTCCGGATTTCGTCGCGTTTTCCGTAACGTTTTAATCCAAGCGTTCGCGATTAATCTCATGAATCGCGGCACGTGTTTACAACCGAACCGCGGCCTTTCACCCGAAAAAAAGCTCGCGTTCGATTGTTACACGTTGCTGATTGTAAACGTTTGCTGATTGCACGGTTCCCGGATTCAACTTTATCCCACGAGGGCACAAAGATCGAAAGCGCCGATTTTGCCGACGCTTTCTTGTCGACAAAAGCGCCATTTAACGTATGAATTTCGCGTCCCGCGTTCGAATACACGAAACAATCGCTCCTTTTTTCCCTCCTCTCCTCCCCCCCCCTCCCCTCTCACCCCGCTCCTCGCTCTTTTTTTTCTATTTTTCATCGCGCAGAGAATGCCCGCCTGTCGGCGGATTAAACAATTCGGAACTTTATATCTACCGCGAGCGCGGTGAAAATCGCGCGAATAAAACGCACAATTACGAAATCCCTCCTCCCCCCTCCACCCGCCTCCTCTCCTCTCCTCCGCCTGCTGTTCATTCGCCGAAGCATTTTACACCTTGACAATTGTTTTCGTGTAATGTACGCCTCTGTTCAAACGCGTTTCGCAACGCGCCGCGAATCAAACATTATCGCGAATTAAACATCGGCGGAACTGGCGAACATCCAGTTGCCAGTTGTAGATGTTTCGCGCGTTTAATGTTAATTTGTACAACGTTGTGCTGCGCACGCGTGTCCGCACAATTGGATGGAAAATTTCGAGGCGCGATGCACGGACGCGAAAGCAAATTTCAATGTTCATAATTCAAAGAGAAATTTTTCTTTCGCATTATATTCTACTCATCACGAAGGAACCACAGAACGGTTGTTTTGAAAAATGGCAAAAAGAAGTTTCTTAATCATTCAACACTACGGACGTAAACGTGTGGACTTTTGGCAAGGATTTAGCAAGAATTACGGCAAATTTCAGGAGATTTTCAAAGCCGCGTAAAACATTTTCGAAACGTTTGCAAAATCTGAATTTCGACAATTTTTCGGGAACGAAGTTATCCCTGCTTTGCCGCTTTCCACGCCGACCGAAAGAAACATCTTCGAAAAAATACCAACAGTAGGAGCGTGCCGTCAAAGTGGAGGCTTCGCGTTTCAAAACGAAGCCAACTCAATTGACGCATCGCGACTGCATTTTCCAACCAAGTTCTGACGGTTTAAAATCGAGCACCAAACGAATTTTTCCGTCGAAACAACGGTTCGTCCGCTCGCGTGAAATACACTCAATTAGGTGCGTATTAACGTTCGTAAAAACGAGTCGCGGGAAGAAGTGAAATCTAGCTAAAGTACGCTTCGACGTTTCTTTCGATATTCGTTCCGCGACGAAGACAGCCGAACGTAATTAAGACAAAAGTGGTGACGTGACAATGAATTTGCTAAAAAAAAAAGATTCCGATAATTATGCCAAAGAAAGAAAAAAAAAATACCTGTGGACGACCGCGCCCTCGAAAGCAACAACGTATGATATCGTTTCGACGCAGTTTCCTTCGACGAGTACCGCCATGATCCGTCCCCACGTAAATGTACCGTAAAACTCGCGGAGAACGTTGGCCGCTCTTATTGCACATAATAAAGACGCCTGCTTGCCGAGCTTGTCCGTGTAATCGGTTCGAAAATAAATTCGAACAGTTCGTTTGCCGAAATAATTCGACGAGCGAATTTTCCAACTGCCTGGGCTGGTAGCCACGGCCGAGAAGAAGAAGACGGAAGGGGGGAGGGAGGGGAGGGGGGCGCCCGGTTGGCTCGGTTTGTCGTTGGCTCTCGCCGATAAACCGAATAAACGACCGGTGCACGTGCACGAAACAGAACGAGAACGACCGGGGAGAGTCTCCGGGGCTCTTAACAATCGAAACGCGTGCTTAAGGGCTGTTCCCAAGTAGATTGGAACATTGCGCAACGGGCGCAAGCAAGCAACGGGGAGAGGAGGGGGAAGGGGGGAAGGGGGGAAGGGAGGGACAACTCGTCGGATAATTGGACTTGTCACGCGGTCACACGAATGTCGTTACACGATCCCCCGTTGTCAATTATGAGATTGCGGCAGCTTCATATTTCGCGTCTAGGCGAGTGTTATTAGCCTCGCGGTTCGTTAGATCGGTGCCACGAGATCGAACGAGGCGCGTTCGACTTGGTTTTCCGAGGAATCGCGCTGCCTCGCCGAGAGGAGGGGAAAACAGAGAGCGTCGGAGGATCGGAGAAACGAAGGATTCTCGGCGGAGGATCGCGCGCGAGAAGTGCGAGACTCGGTGATTTATTTTAAAGTAATTGCTTCGTTAAGGTGATGGCGGATATTTTTGTACGGTTGGGGGGTTGAGAAAGAATTCGCAGGACGGAAGCGCGAGTGAAATAACAAATGCCATGATTTTTATAACTTTCAATTGGAGAGCGACCTGTGATTCCACTTTCTTGAGAGAATCAGGAAGTTCTTCTTCCTCTCTTTTTAAATCGTGACGTTTCCTCACTCGCTCTCTCTCTCTCTCTCTCTCTCTTACCAAATAAAAATTCATTTCGATCTTGAAGCAAAAAGATAATCGTGCTTAAAAATGGAGCAAGTGGTATTTTCAGCGGCGGATAATCCGGTTTACTCAGAGGGGAGATACATCTCGATATATCTTTTCCAAAGTTATTAAAGTCGATCGGTATGTTTAATCTGCTTTCATGAATCATTCATTTTTCCCGGCTGAGATATATCGAGCGATCTTAACTCCTCCGGGAGAAAAGAAAAAAGAAAGAACAGGAACACGAAGATACGAGGCCAGTCGATTTCTCAGAGTCCCGCTGGCCCGTGTTGGATGACGTTGAAATGTGATCGGAGTTATCTTCGCGAGGTACGGCATGCAAACACTTATTACGTCGCTTAAGCTTGAAAACGCGAGACGCGGCACCGTAAACAGGCGTACATTACCGGCTTTCACCAAGAAAGATGGATATATCACAAGTTTTGGAAGTTTTGGCTTAAATGTACCGTGCGCCGGTAGCATTACGATTGTGCAAGAAATAGCGTGATTACTCTTACTATTCAACACCGTTGGCTCCAACGTCGTTTCCATGCAAGACTTCCGAGTTTCCACGGCGGGCTTCGTGCGCCGCGCGGAACTATCGGCGAAATTTTACTCTTATTTCGTACGCACGCGTACGTGGAAATGGAAAACACGCTCGAACTTTGGAAACACGCATCACGACGGAACTCGAATTTTTCGTATTTGAAATTCCCAGAATCTTACTATTAAAATAAAAAAAGTTTTTCAGATTTCACTGTCGATCTTGATAATTGGATAATTTTTAGGAAAACATTTATAACAGTCGCATCGTTAAAGTCTTTTAAATTATTTCAGATTTATTACATACACGTACGTATTATAGAGATATGAAGGTACAGTAATTATTTAACGACCCTGAATGCAGCTGGGAAGGAGAGAAGGAGAGAGAGAGAGAGAAAAGGCGGATTTAATGCGTTTTTCCGTCTCGGGAGTCACTGCCTAGACTCATCGTGGGGGGCTGATGACAAGCGAGACTCTTTATACCCCAGACTTGTTACAACTACCCCCGCGCTAAGGCTGGCTGGCCCCCAACACCCTCCCCTAGCGGGGTCCGCACGCTGCTTGCTTAACATCGAAAGATCGGTAGGACCTCGACGCTAGGCGCGCAGCCACTTGCGGCTTGTGCTAGTCAAGTGTTCGAAACTCGTAGTCGAGGAATCGTAGGGCCGCTACAGATACAAAGTCAAATCTCAAAGGTCTTGCCCCGTCAAAGTTTTCGTATTTGAACTCTAGAACTTATTGATTAATTTTAACTTTAAAAGAAATTTTTAATTCCGACTTCGGTATCAACTAAAACTTCACGGATTTTGAGAATTTTTGGGGGAAAAAAATGGACGATTCAAAGAATACGTTTCGTAGAATAACAAAACTGTTTAGGAATAAATTTGACATCGTCGAGACGTGGAATCGTAAACTTCCGCCGGTAAAACGAAATTCACGAGCGAGAACTAGCTCCGACTTGCGCTGGTTCAAAAGTTTGCAATTAGGCCGTATCTTCTTGCGAATTTGCGACAAGTTCAATGTACGAAAGCTTTCTAGAAAATTGCCGGGGATCTCTCGCGAGAACGATTCTCGGCCACGCGGGACAGAACGATGGTGACCGTTAGGATAATGGCCGAGGAATTTATCAAAGTTAAGGGTTGCAAATCTTTCGTGTAGTTGGACGATTTTTGCCAACAATCATCTTTACACGTCCATTGGAGATGTAACGTAGATGACACTCTGAAACTTTTCGCTTTCAAACAGAAATATTTTCACGGTACAACCTTTTTTCTTTTCTTTTTGCAATTCAAAAACTTTCTTTTTAATTTCGTTAGTTTTTAATAAATATATAATGTTATAATATTATTATATAATAATAAAAATATATTATTAAATATCTCTAAAATCTTCGTAAATTTTTCTGCACTGTTCCAAGGAAATTATATCGATTTGAATTCGCGAAATATTGTGCAGATGCATGATAGTTTGATGAGATATTCTTACAACTCCTTTCGTTTCATATTTCGTTTTCTCAATCGAAAAATTTGAGAAAATTGAGAAAAGAGATTTTATCACTTCTCGGGCCGAGAAAGGGTTCAGCTAGACGAGAAAAAGACAAACGTTCGAAATGAACGCTCTCACTGAATCTTCTTTAGAACACTCCACCCCTCTGTGCCCCCCGTTCGAAATATCCGAACGAAATGAATTTTATTCATTAGGATAACGGATATATGAGCATTATGGTTATTATCCGTGATGAATAATTTATTGTTACCTCACCGGCGAATATCGTTCGCGCGTGACACATATGGCCCGTGTGCGTTATAGTGATCATTTGTACGCAGCAGTAGCTTCGACGGACGGCTACTATAATAGCTATTTCAACGTAGAGACAAGTCTGCGGAAGGCCATTTGGTCGATAGCTAACGAAAGCTGGAGAGGCTATGAATTGCTCGAATTCAGGTGACTTGACGAATTTAAACGGGGTTCCCTGAAGCTTTCTTCGGATTAATCGAATCAAATTTAAATTGAGGATTAATCAGATTGGTCGAATCAAATTTAAATTGAAGATCAATCAGATTGGTCGAATCGAGTTTAAATTAAAGATCAGTCGGATTGATCAGATCAAATTTTAATCAAAGATTAATTAAGTTAATCGAAAATTTTTAATTGAATTAAATTTAAAATCAAATTTAAAACAACCACAACTTTAATTGAAAAATCTATTATGAAAAGTAAAGAAGTGATGTATAATTTATAAAAACTTGCCTAAAAATCTGTCCATAAAGTTTGCATTTTAATTAACATGATCATAAAATCGAAGCCTATCGAACTGACATGCGAGCCCCCCCCCCCCATATTTTGTTCTGTTGGTTCTTTCCACTTTTCTAACAAAAATTAAAAATACCTTCACATCGATTTCTTTAAATGAACTATGATAAACACGAGAATATGCAATAATAAATAATTAGTGAGAGTAAATTATGAAAACTGAATTATAGGTTGTAGAAAGATATTTTTACATATGTTAAACCAATGATGTTTGTACGGTGGGAGAATCGATTAGGACGTAAAGCAAAAGAAAAGGGGGAAGTGCGACTCGAGGATGGGAGGGAGGCTACTATGAAAAACAACCTTTATTTGTTTCTATTAAAAATCGCGAATGTAGCGCAAGAAAAACCATGTATCGCGAATTTTTCCCGCACGCGCGACAAACGTCGACAGTCTCGGATCCGCGACTTTCTAAATTCAAAACAAAGAAGCAAAAAAAGGAAAAAAAGAAAGGTAAAAGAAAAAATAAAAAAAAGGAGGAAAAAGAGACGCAACGAGATAAAAACCAGGAGAATTGGAACACGATCCGCGTTCCCCGGTTCCCCGTAGTCGCGCGAGCCGCAACGCAAACTGCCAACTGGCTGGATGATTTTCAAAGGTAAATCCCCCGGAAACAGGCCCGAAGCGAACGAACGCGAAACTAATTCTCGCCGGGGGTGGCTTTTTCTCTCTCCCGTGAAAGGCAGCGATTTTATAGCCGCGAGGTTGGGTCAACAGTCGACCACGCGTCCCGCCCGTGCGTCGAATCGAGCGCGAAACCTTCCATCGATGCCCACCATTCGTGGATAAACCGCAAAAATAGTCGAGAGAAACGAGAAACGATAATCCCGCCCGGTTTGCAAATTAACCGCATAAACGCGGACAGGGGGGGGAGGGAGCGTGAACGTGGCTGATTTTCGTTTCTCGCGGCTCGTGAACGTTTCCGCGCGAACGGCCCGAAGGGACAAGAGAGAGAGAGGGGGGGGGCGTGCACGCGATCCCCGCTGAATAAAAAGAGAGCGAAACGAGAGTTGAAACGAGAAGGCGGGAATCAAAGTGTCGAGCGTTGTTGCTCGCCGCGATACTTGGATATCCGGCGAGAATGGCTGATTGCAATTAACTTAAGCGAAGGTTGCTGAACGTCAGCTAGACGTTACCGGCCGAGCATTACCGGCCGAGCATTACCGGCGTGCGTTCGGCTGTGATCGTTTTTCGGTCCCGTGAATTCGCAGCCGAGAGTTGATTATTCGGAGTGGCGGCGAGATAGCGTGGATTGTCGGACAATGTCGGGGGTTTAGAAAGAACCGAGCAATCTCCTCGTATGTATAACGCGCGGCTGTCTCTCCTTTCTCGAGGGTTGGATCGTATATACGTGAAATCACAATTTCATTTCCGATATTACGACGACCGCCCAGTTTTCGACTTTTCCAGTGCTCTCCCGACGACGGTGGCGACAATCGGGAGCAACGGGCGGATTATTTTTCGGACGCGAGTCCGCGCGAGATACGTTTGAAACTTAAACAAGGGTAATTTCGTTTCTCGGCTTTCAGAAGGGAGCATAACGCCGGGCGAGCATAACGTCGGACGGATCGAAAGGCGAGATAATCAATTTTGCACAAACGAGAGATCGAGGAAACGGAGATGTGTAAAAAGAATATGGCAATTAGTCGATTGAATCCGCGAACTTCTCCGATTCGTTCACCTCGTTAGTATTCTATTCAGTCAATTTGCTTGACCCGTTCGTACTCGCGTACTTGGTTCTTGGAAGCTTCGCCCACCGAAGTTTGCCGCGATTCGTTCGCTGATACTAAGTAAAAATAACCCGCATTGGCAACCTACATTTTTACAAGTGCGCGATACGCCCATTGCAAATACGCGGAATGGTCGAACGAAACTCTTTGATCTAATCTTCCGCCTCCGATTTTAATTAGCAGAAGAGAGGCGGATAAAGATTCGAATAAAAAGGGAAAAAACAGAGCAATAAATTGACTTTTGCTTCTTTTACATCTGCTCGCATCTGTTAAAAATTGCACTGCGTTAAATTGCAAATTAAACTCCTGTTGCATTCTGAAATTCTGCGTTGTTTAGCAATGTTATTTCTTTCGTTCGATTAACTCTCGTTTTAAAAAAATGTACAATCTCTTCTCTTGTGCAATTTCTCATCTAAAAGTTACTTTGTGCACCGTGTTTCTCATTACCTGCAATCCTTTCGTAAAGAGGATTTTTATTTCGTGGCTGCTCGTTTAACTTGCAGAAAATTTATTAACATTTACTTGGAAGAACTTGTGAAAAAATACGGGTTTTTGCGGAATGGTGTACATCGTTAAAGAACACTAATCTTCAATAATACATTCCGCAATGTACCCCCAACTTTGAGGGGTAGATTTCATCCCTTCGACATTCACGATTGCCGACAAAAGCCAATAAAATAATGCGGTTCAATTTTTTTGAAAGCTACATTTGCGCCAAGTTTCGTCAAAATCGGTGATTCGCACTTTGGCGTGTTCCCTCGTCAGCGTTTAATCGTAAATTATATTTAACAGCGATACGTTTAGCGTTACGTTCTATTTATCTGACATCGATATTCGCAAAGAACGCGTACAAGTTCCAATTCTCACTAGCTTCGAGGCTCCGTAGACTCGATATGAATATTTCGTTTCGGGATACCCGCGAAACGAAACCTATGGCTTTTGCCGCGATAAAGAATCGACGGGTGAGAACATTAAACTGGAAACGCCGGCCGAAGCAACGACAGTGATAATACAAATTCTGCCCGTTTTAACCCCGCGAAACGGCTTTAAGAGGATTATACGGGCGCGTAAACACCAAAGCCCGCCCGTAATTTTAATACGAAAATCGCGAGACCTTTTTTTCAATGGCCGGAAGATTAGGTTCATTAACCTCGGCGAATGTGCGCGCGAGACGTATTGCCACTTATTTCTGCATCCCACGTGCGGCATTCTCGAATATCATAAAATTGTTTGTCTCCAATGAACTTAATGACTGTACAGCTTTGTAATTTGTAATTAATGGTTGCACGCCATTGATTGTGTTTCAAGAATTTGAAAATTACATAAAATAAGTAAATTATAGAAAACTGATAAATTAATAAATTGGAGAAATTATATAAGATACCTTCACGAGCTAACGTACGAATTGTAGAAAATTGATAAATTGCAAATTATTTCCGCTACAATAAAATTGGTGAATTTTAGCAACTTTATAAATTATAGAAAATTGATAAATTAATAAATCGGAGAAATTATGTAAGATACTTTCACGAGCTAACGCACGAATTGTAGAAAATTGATAAATTACAAATTATTTTCACTGCAATAAAATTGGTGAATTTTAGCAATTGGAAATTGTATGAAATATTTGGTAATTATATAGCCAATATTATACAAAATGCGTAAAATTGATAAATTAGTCAATTACACGAAATAAATATTTCCAATTTCTTCTCCACTTGCAGAGTATGCAGAATTGTTTGAGGTTCTTGAAATATTCGTAAAAAGGTATAATTTTCCCCAATTTTCTACTTTCTACTTTCTCGCCGGAATTGATTAACGTTTAATTTGTTCGTTTCGCGTCAACAAACGGGACAAGACCATCTGCGTAATTCCAGCCCGTGGCGAAAGAATCGAGTTTTCCCGAAGTGATCGGCTCCGTTTCAGAAATTTCCCCGTGCGACAAAGCGCGTGTTGAAAACACGGCGGCAAATATCTGCGTATCGACGGAGAACAGGAATTTTCGTTTAACCCCTTTCGGATCGCCAATAACGTTCAATGGACTCTGTAAAAGTGGATTTCGCATTAAACCTCAATTTCCTGGACGCGTAAAGAAAAGTAATTGCATCAGAGGGA
>KQ435714.1:1725365-1737328 GCA_001276565.1 Melipona quadrifasciata | reverse complement strand
TTCGTGAGTTTCGAAGGCCGAATCGAATTGCACGGCGGAGCGTTTCCACAGATTGCCGGGAAATCTTCGTCGCGGGAGACTCGAACGCTTTTTGAGATCCTTCAAATGATCTTTTGAAATTCACGAACACGTTGGGAAAGTAGCTTGTCGAGGATAATCGGGGATCGTTCGATCGGCGCCGAGCGTCGGTAGCAGATTTCTCCTTTTCGCTCTCACTTTTTGTTTCTTCCTCCTCCTCTACTTTTTCTTTTCTCCTCTTCTCTTCTCTTCCTGTAGTTTCCAAGGGGCTATATACCTATTCGCGAGACGGACGCGAAGTTTTTACGCGGCACGAGGGAATGTTAATGCCGCGTTTTTTTGAAAAAACGACGTGTCACAGAACTGGCGAATTTGCAAGGTGGCTCTACCAACGGTTTGGCAACGGGTCTCGGGATTTTCCGCGAGTCGAATCGCTACCAACTTTTTCGCGAGCGTACGCTGAAAAATCGCGCGATCGAATTCTCGTTTTATTCCTGCGGATTTTTCCAAAGTTGTCAGCTGCGTCGGACGAGCAAAATTTGGACATTGTGTCAGTCTTGCTCTTTCATTGGAGATTGTTTGATATCGTTGGGAAGCTTGCTATGATGCATTCTGCACTCGGGAAAAGATGTTTCTCAAACGAATGTTGAATTTTATTTTTTTCAAAATAAAATTGAATTCAAATCTCTCCCTACTTCCCAGATATCCCCCCCCCCCCCCGACAGATTTTCAAATCCTTTCACAAGTTCTTTCGGGATCATTCCTACGTCAGGGATCGAACTTCGAAAAGAGCCCCGCTGGAAGAACATCGTGGATGCGGATGAAGATAAATTTTCGAAAATTTTTCATGCAAAACCCTACCTCTGGAGAGTGTTCCAACTCGATTTGCAAGCGTCGAAACAGTCAAATGAATTAAATGAAGCATGAAGGAAATCTGAGATCGTGCAGATCAGTCGCCTTTTCAAGGCTTCGAACGCGTAAATTTCCAAATTCGTATCAAAATTGAAAATATTGAAATATCGTGTCCAGCGGCAGTCTGTCGGCCAATGGGGAAACAGCCAAGTCATTAACAACGTTCTACCAACCACCCACGCAGTGGATGCAAACGGAGCAATTAAAAGAAATCACATTTACACTCTGCACTTCCGTTTTTTGCTCGCGCGCGCGCTCTTAATTATTGCATGTATATGTGTGTGTGTGTGTGTGTGTGTGTTAAAAGAGCTCTGCCCACCAAGGTCTGCTGGCAACATCAAAGCAAACGTACACACGCGAGTCAACAACCGACAAACCCACATAACGAGCCGCATTATTTTCGATATCGCGTTTCAGCGGGCGGATTGTGACATTGCTATGAAAAGAAAACGCGGGGCAGGGGAAGGAAGGGGGGCTGGGAAGCCAGACGAAAACAAAAAAGACCGAAAAAGGCCAAAAGTCGAACTCTGGTGTCTTTCTTTCCTCCTTTCTCTTCCCTTTTCCTTTCTTTCTCGCGCGAAGCACGTTACTTTCGCCTAATTTTCCACGAGCGTTTCGTAAACCGTTCCGCGGAACTTTTCCACCGCGGCAAAGCAACGTTTCCACGGCCGAGGGGGGGAGAAAGAGAACACCGCGCGCCAAGCGCCATGGAGTTCTCGTTACCGGCGAGCCTCGTTTTTTAATTCGAAATTATTCCCCGCTGGCCCGAACCGAAGCCACGAAATTAATTTTACTTTTTGTTTCTCCTTTCGAGAAAACCGCCGCGAGGAGGAATAAATTTACGTCGGTGCACGATTTATCGATACTTTTCTCTTTTTTCTTTTCCTTTTTCTTCCCCCTCTCGATCGAGCGATTATGAAAATGACGATCGAGGCCGGCGGCGGCGTCGAGAGCGCGAGAGCGTTTTATAAAGCGGGAAACTTGATTAATCGCCATAGTTTATTTTTTTTTGCGCTTGTCGCAAAGTATCGCGTAATTGTTAATTCTCGGTAACGTATCGCCTGCGAGAGAAACGATCGATCAAACTTGCCCGCTGCTGCGCTCGTACGTCACCGGCCGGAATATCTTAATACTTTCAACCGTGATACATCAAATGTTAGTTTTTCCGCATCGTTTAGTTCCAATTTCCACGCTGCGTTTCCCAGGCGCGTTTTTACACACCGTACACACGTGACTTTTGTCCGAATGTTTGCCGTCATTTCGCTGCACGCGTGCGTACAGAAATGGACGAAAAGTACTCGCGCGAGCACTCGTTGAAAAAATTGCAAACTGTCGTAACTTTACAAAGGAAAAGGAAAAAGAATCGTACGATAATCCGGATGGTTGTTTTTATATCGCGAAGCAAACGACGAAACGAGGATGATTCAAATGTCTCTGATAATGTCGAAAACTGTTTTTCAGATCTTCTGGAGGTCTCCTCTTTACAACGATTTCATAAAACTTGCCGTTTTCGATTTCTTCCTCGCCACTTTATCGAACTCCCGACGTCAGAGTCACATGGCAAAATGCTGTCAATCTTCGGGAATTGTAATCATCGGGAATTGCAGATCATGGCAGTCAAGAAAAGCATTTTTCAGTCACTCTTTGGAGAATTCTTGTTTAAATTCTTACAATTCGTTCAAATTTTTACAATTTTTTCGTCGAGATATCGAGTGTCGAAACATCTAGTTTCAATTTACTCTTCGTTTTCTGAAGATCGTTTGATTTTTTACTGGGAAAACTTTGTACCATACGTATAAGCTTCGAAACATGTTTATTGTTACATTCGACGGAACAAAACGAATCCGCCACGAGACACGAGATATTGTTTCCTCGGTTGCTCTTTCGTACAGAAGGAGTCCTTCTTGTTCGCCGCGCCGCAAAGTTCATCGAAGATGCCCTCTTATTTATCTTTGCTTTTAATTTCGAGACAGCAGTTTACCCCCTTCGCGGTTTTGTCACGGTAAGCTAGTTCAGAACTGGGACAGGATATTTCGAAAATCAAGAAGCAACTCGAAAATAGAAAGAGCAAGAAACAAGAAATGGGAATGGTCCGTGGAAAAACTTCGGCGCTCCCGTTTCCGGGTAGCAGCCGGTTTTATACTGTGGCGAGATATCGATCTATTTTCGAGGATGATAGAAACGACGGAAGAAGATACTCAGGCTCCAGCGTTTGACAATCTTAACTTTGTTTCCATTCTGAGCTGGAAGCCGAACGCGAGACTGACAGTGTAATACGAGGCTTCGAAAACTGAGATTTTGCCACTCTCTTTTTTGCTGTCTCCGTATTAAATTCCGAACTTCGAAGCAATTTGACGCGTTTCTGTTCCTACTAAATATTTCAAAACGATGGAAATAAGACGGGTACCGTCGTTGAAAAAGAATTTCCAAATAACGCACACGTGACTTAATGAAACGCGGTCCCTTGCAATTTCTCAAAAATGGAAAATTTGGTCAGTCAGCGCGAATCACGTTTCAATAATCAGAAAAAGGAATAACTTAAATTTGAATTCAATCCAATTCTTAACATAGTTGGCAAGATTGTTAACACTACAACTACCGACGACCAACCTGTAGAAATTGTATCAGAAAGAATCAGAGTGCAAGATATTGGAAAAAGTTCGCAGTACGATAAAGAATGTAACTTTACAAAAATCATTTGGACTCGTAAAACTGCAACACTGCAGATCTGCAAAGCAATATTCTAAAATATCGATCATTCTGACCAATTTCGTTTGTTCTAGTATCAAAAACCTCGATCTCGGTCTTAAATCGAACGTCGAAAATCCGCAAAGCAATGCGTCCTCTTTCGCAAACATTGTTTCTTCTACGTTTACATTTTCGTCGTTGTATTTCGCGTTATTTCACTTTGTTTATTGCTCTTTTTTTTTTTATTTTATCACTGAAAGTGATTTTAGTGGGGCCTCTTCAGGTGCAACGCTGATGCAACGAAAATTAGCGATTGGTTGATTTGGGTCACGTGATTCGCGAGGGGGCGTGGGGTAGACCTCGAGTAGGAGTGGCGTTGTCTGGTACTGGATCGCGCCTGTAATTTATTTTGTACAATAAAATTTAATGCAAAAGGGTCGTCTTCGTTTCCTAGTCACAACAGTTACTTCTGAGCCTTTCAGTGAGACGAATCGTACTGGGGTACAAGTGGTGCAATTTTTATGTACCTTTTCTCTCCTCGGTGGGATTTTCCCGTTAAATGAACAAGCAGATAAATTAATAAACTCGACAAATCGAAATTTGGAAGATTTAGAAGTGCGACGTCGGTTTGCTCCTTTGAAATTTTATTCCACGCTCTTGGGGGAAGGGACAGACTTATTTTTTCGCATCACTTCTTGTTCGATTGTATCACCAACGCGCTGCATAACGCGAGATAGAAAGAACGGATTACGTTCGATACGCGGAACAAGCCGGCCGTAATGAATCCGCAGTAGTTGCGCGCGTTTTAAGTCAGACACTCCGTAATATTCCTCCGCGGACGGAGGAACGGTTTAAACGAAAGTTACGGTACAATCGAGTAGGTGTGCGCTGGATGGTCGTGAGTTATTACCGGGCTTGTTCCAGGCCAAGCGAATCACCAATTCGAGCCTCGAGCGGGGCTCTCTCGGTGTCCGCATTGTTCGAAAATTTCGCGGAAATTATAATAAAAATATACCGTTCGAGCGCTGGTTCCAAATTCAATAGATACGAATCTCGCGAAAACTGTATATTCGTCAAGCTCGAGCTTCCCGTAGTAATTAATTCTTTCGATATTTCCCATCTTTGGCAGAGAATTTTTTTAATTAATGCGGAGCAAAATTGTATTTTTCTGAATACTGAAATCTTCGGGTTCACAGAACCAGCATTGTTTCACTGTGAAAAGCTAGATCGTTATTATTGAAGATGAAAGTTATCGTGCACAGACAGAGAGACGAAAACTTTTTCGAAAATCTCACTACGAACGATATAAATGCATACAATCGTGCGAAATTGAAACGGTTTCATTGAAGTCAATGAGCCGAACGAAACGTTCGTTCAGTTGGGCACTTAAAACCTTCCCTTCAATTCCTTCGTTGAATTTCCAGAGGTGACTGAACGCGGTTCAAAGACAAGTCGATCCCAAAGGGCAAAGTTCCATCAAATTAAACTTTCGTCCAGAAAAGTTGCCGCATAGACAATGAAGTCACTTATGCCGGCTGTGAAAGAGAAATCTGCATGTAAATCACTCTGACATTCCTACTTAAACATCCGTTGAAGTTAACGGTAACGAGACAGTTATAGCTACGAACTTCCTTCAGCTTCGTTCAATACCTTTCTGTATTTTAAAATTTAATTTTCACGAATAACTGTCATGAAACCTATGAAAGACAGATGTATAAAAAGAAGTTCTCTTTTACTGACAGAACTCTGGAACCACCTCGGCCGATCATTGACCGACCGTACGTATTATCAAATTCTAAAACCTTTCTAAAACCATTGACCATTCAGTGGTCTGTCCAGTTACATCCTTATCTACTGTTGCACAGTATTTTGCGAAAATTTTGCGAATTTCATCGAAGGTAACGCAGTTTCTTATCATCATGGAATAAGCGAGATGATAGTGTCACGGGACGGGTTACACAACGTGCAACGTAAGACTGAGTCTCGTTCGCGCCTATCTTTTAATACGCGTAGCGCTCGAATAAATCGTACTGGCATTGTTCGGAAAAGGTTTAATAGCGATATGAAACGTATGGTATTCAACTCTGATCTCTTTATTAAGCAACTCACAGCATTGTTAGAGGTAGTGGGGGAGGTCTGGCAATTAAATTCTTCAGTGGCCAGTTGTCCTTATCTCATCGACATCCGGTCGCAGGTGTAGATACGGCAGGTGTAGATCTCCTTACACAGGCGTAGATAGGGCCTCTTTACAATAGCACAGACACCGACGAGATATATGAAGAAACAAAACATCTTATGGGATTTCGTGTCCCATGCTCTGAAATACCGACTATACAGTAAAAAATCACTAATTTTTTAGCTGTATTATATATTGTTTAGCACATCCCTCGAACGTTAAGTCCCTACCAAGTATTTCAGGAGTGAAGCGGAAGTTTCAACAATAAATGAAAGTAAATTTATCCCGTATCAATTAAACAGTCAAATATTTTAATTGTCGCCAGACTGATTGATTTCATCAATCAAATAAACCAATGTAACTGTAAAGATTTTCTAGAGTGGGAATGTCTTCTACAAATTCATATTTTTCCGAAATAGAGTTAAAAAAACAGAATTTAAGCAGAAATTTTTTTTCAGTCATGTAATGAGCATTCTGTTTTGGATATTTCATAGAATTTTTTATATTTAGTGCGTTCTACGTACAATCTTCCCTTGTTGATGTCAAAAAGATTTGTTAAATAAATTTAATAAGATGTATTTAATTACCATTAGGCATAACTGTTTCTAATATGCATCAACTTAATTAACTCAATTATAATTAATTAATCATATAAATGAAAAATTATGTTTATTATACGTGGTGCCTAGAATGAGCGGACAATTACACAATAAACCTGTTCTCCAATATGTTTAGATCTGTATAAACGAATTTAATATTCTAATACGATGTACCTCCCCGCTACACCATATTATCTCTCAAATTATTGTTTCGGTAACTTTGAAACATGCAAACTTCAACATCTTGTTAATTTCCCGAGCTCGCTGTAAGTGCATACATACTTGTGTATCTGCCTCGCCGACGATATTTCCATTTGTAGAACTGCAAGTCCCATTATATAGAGAAATCCCCTCTCCCAGCTCTCGAGTACCGTTATCATGTACTCGACGATAAATGTTCTCGAATCACTCTTCAACGGCGGCCTTGTTTGAGACCACAAACATTCACGCAGTATGTATTAATACTCTGCACGCTGTCAACGCGTCAGAATCATTCATTTCGAATTCACATAAACGCTCGCTCACGTTTCTTTCCTGCTTACTAGTAAAACAAAAGTTTCCATCTTTGTAACCAGCGTTCTTTTCCTGTCTCTATTGTTCTGGTTGTTTCTTTCTATCTTTCAGTCTCGTTTCTTTATTTCTGACAGTCGACAGGATCAAAAACATTTTACGTTTAACATCGACCGCCGGACAAGATCAAACTGCCAAGGAAATGCTGAAAAACAAAGGTATAGTTGTGGAATTATTCTGTTTCGAACGTGTGTAAGATAGTATACGTAGGAAAATTTTTGTAAATATATGTCGTGCAAATGGATCTTTTTTTGAACTTTATTAGCACTAGTGAGACTTCAGAATTGCAATCATATTGCAATTTGGAACCAATTTGAAAATACACATAAAAGTTGCAAAATATTTTTTGCATAAACATCTACTGTCCTGAACGTGTAATTAGTATTCCACTAATCATAAATATTGAAGTTTACTGATATAATGGATAATGTCAGCAAATATTTACGTGAAGTAAATATTTACAATGAACATCTTGTAACTTCTGTATACACTTCCAGATTGATTTCCAATACCAATTTGTAGAAGAGAAACTACATCAAAAAAATATATTTATAAGAATATAAATTAATTCAAAAACGTAACTAATAAATCATTTAATTTCAAGTAAATTTATCATTTATTATTTTGCACTGTTTTACAAAATAGATTGTTTTTCAAACAAGTTCAAAGAGTAAAAAATATTTTGCAATATTTCTTGAAACGTGCAATTCTGATATTATAATACTAGCATCAATTCAGCGAACAATATTGTGTTATTTATATAGGTTGCACAAGTTGTAGCGGACCTGGCTATAAATCGCCAAAAGCAGCGATACTCGAAGGTCCACGTGAGAAACTCATATATGTCGTCTCTATTCATACGGATGAAAATAAATCCGACGTCCTGTGTACTGTCGACGTAGACCCGGATAGTACCGACTATTGTAAGGTACGATACATTTTATATAGAGTTTCATTACAGTAGAACTATCCATAGTAGTTTCATACCGCGAATATATTACTCACAAGTATATCTAGGCACTTTAGTCAATTTGTAGTAACGATATTTAAATAATACAATTAAAATATAAATAATAATATCGTGTAGTAATGATATACATTATTAGTAATAATAAAATAAGTGATGAAGTTAAAAGATAAATTTAAGAAAGTGGATCACTTCAAGTTGTCCAAAATCAGATGAAGTTTATGGGTAATCATTAAATGAAAAGCTACGACTTTTTTGAAATATATAAATGACCCTTTCAGCTTTGTATTTCAATTTCTTTTTATTGCGAAAATATTACAAAATGGCGGAATTGTTCACTAATTTCAAAATCTCGTTTACGACAAAGAGCTGATTTAAAATACAGAAAAACGCAGATTTAGCTTGCAAAATATATTATGAAATCAATAAAATTAAATAGTGACAATATGTTAAGAAATAGATCATGATTCATTGACATCTATATCAATTTCAAATTTCAAACACACAATGTAATCACACAGCTCAATGTAATCGTGATAAAATAGATAAATTTAGAAAAGCTTTAGAACTTGTGTTTTGGAGACTGTATAATAATAATCTATAATTATATAACTCTTCTTCTTAATTTATAACCTGTGTCGTAAATGTTGTTAAAAAGTTCCATCATATCTCGTTTCATTCTGATATGTCTGTTATATGTTTATTATCTCATAGTTATCATGTTATGGCTTGCAAAAATAAGTTATAATAATTCTTCACTAGTATCACAACACTTAATAACAATGTTAAAAGGGTATCTCGCCAATTTTTTGCGAAACATTTCAATAATCTTTCAACGTCTAAACATGCAAAAAATCATCATACGTATATTTTTCTTTTCAAAACAAAAAAATCAAAAACACGAATTTTACACGAAATTCTTATAGAGCTGAATCTCGTTCACACGAAATACTCTTGTTTCATAGATCATTCACAAATTGCGAATGCCCCATATCGGCGACGAATTGCACCATTCTGGTTGGAATATCTGTAGTAGTTGCCACAACGTGCCACGAAAACGAGACACTCTGGTGCTTCCTTGTCTCATGTCTGATCGTGTCTACTTCATCGACACATCCAACGAACGGGCTCCGTCAATCAAAAAGGTAGAAAATTACCTCTGTAATTCTTAAAATTTCCGTCTCTAGGGAGATCTCAAAGCGTTGAAAGCAGAAGTCTAAAACTAAGTTCTGATATCGTTGAAATATCGGTAGATATTGTCTGTGTTCTTCTTGACAAGGTACTGAGCCCAGCAGATGTACATCGACATGGGATATCGACGTTGCACACAAGTCATTGCGCGCCAACCGGAGAAATTTTAATTTCTTCAATGGGTAAACCAAACGGAGACGCCCTTGGTGAATTCCTTTGTATCGATTCCGAGACGCTCGAAGCGAAAGGCACATGGACCGCAGGAGAAAAGAAAGCAGCGTTCGGATACGATTTTTGGTATCAACCCTATCACGATACGCTTGTCGCGACCGAATGGGGTGTACCTAGGATTTTTAAACGAGGCTACGCTGTCACTGACAGCGCCGATCCTGGTTAGCTGCTATTTTGCACACTTCTTTTCTTCAGTCATGCAATTGTTTTTACATCGAATAACTTTTTTATTGATTTTTGAAGCTATTATTACCTCTGTCTTCAATATTTTGTATATAACTGATAAATAGAATCGAACAGAAATCGATCAGATCGGTTCAGTTTAACTATTTTTAGTTTTGCACGAATTCGATCAACATCGTCGTCTCGAGCACTTTGCAGAAAACATTGAGACAATCGACATCTTTCCCTTCCACAGTGCTTTACGGCAGGAGCTTGAATTTTTATTCGTGGAACGAAAGAAAATTGAAGCAAGTTGTGAACCTGGGCGACGATGGAATCGCGCCACTCGAAGTGCGATTTCTTCATGATCCAAAGGCCAGCGTGGGATTCGTTGGATGTGCGGTCACTTCAAATGTGTATAAATTTTACAAAACGTCGAATGGCGATTGGGCTGTAAAGAAAGTGATTCAAGTTCCTCCGAAGGAAGTGGAAGGGTGGGTCGCTCCACAGATGGCAGGTACATTTGTTAATTGTTATAATTATTTATAATTAAACTGCAGTTAAACAATTTTGTCAAATTTTGTGTTTAAAAAAGAAAATTTATACTAAACAATTAAAGAAATGAAATTTAATATTTTACCTATTTTATTCGTTACTTTCGTGGGTAGGAATGATAACGGACATATTGATCAGCCTCGACGATAAGTATCTCTATCTATCAAACTGGCTTCACGGTGATGTCAGACAATATGATATTTCCGACACGGATAATCCAAAGTTAACAGGTCAAGTATTTCTCGGTGGCTCGATTTTAAGTGACTCGAACGTTCGTGTAACTCGAGACGAGGAAATGAGTAGCCAACCGGATCCAGTTCATATCAAAGGCCGAAGACTCTATGGATCTCCGCAGATGCTTCAATTGAGTCTCGATGGAAAACGTTTATACGTGACCACTTCCATCTTCAAACCGTGGGATCAACAGTTCTATCCCGAACATGTCAAGTACGCGCTTTCGTTTCGCTTCTTTCAATTGTTTCTGATCAGCTCGAATGCTTCCGCGAATCGTTGCATGTCGTCTTCTACGTCATATATGTATGTTCATACGATTCTAGAAATGGTTCAACCATGGTTAAATTAGACATTGACGTTCAAAATGGGGGCATGAAACTCGACGAACAGTTCTTGGTGGATTTCGGTGCAGACAAAAATGACATTTTACTTGCGCATGAAATGCGGTTTGTATATTTATATATTTTATCATACTGTTTTAGTATTCTCCTTTAATCTTCCGATAAAACTTCAAGATAATAATTATAATTTTCCTCTTTCAGTTATCCGGGAGGTGATTGCACATCGGACATATGGTTGGCGGAAGATTAATCTACTCGCTGATCAACAATATATTTCTTCTTATTGAAATAAAAAATGATATATTTTAATTATTGAAAATATATACCGAGAGAAGAATAATCATTTAATATTTCTTCGCGGCAAGTATGTCGTGAACGTGGATAATAAATTATTTCTTTCTGCTTTTGAATCCATTTCTTTTTCAATGCTTCCGTTCTTACATATAATTCCAAATGACAGAAGAGACTTTTCTTGTTACGCCAGTATAAATTTTGTAGTTTTGAATGGTTGCGGATTATCATCAAATCGAAACAAAAAAAAAAACATTGCAATTTTCTTATTCCATGTAAAAAATTTTCATTGACAGCTGAACTCACTGAAAATATACACCAAGGATAATTTAAAAATAGACAGACTAGCGATAAGGAAACGATATGTTCACAAACTACGAAGTGCAAATTTTCATTTGCTCGAAGGGGAAATATAGAAAGAAGCATCCCACGACGCAATCGGATGAATGAGTCCAGTCCAATCCTTTTTCTTTATCCCATCACTGAGGATACTTTTTATTTGTAAAAAATATAATAATATAATGCTGACGCTGTTGGCAGTAGCGATATTTTCAACGATGGTAGTGGTGCTGACAACGACGAGAAACGGTACAGTAACAGTAACGATTATACAACAATGACGTTTCATATTATCGCAATGGTAATTATCATTTATCTTAAATATAATGATAAACACGATAAATGAATGCAACAGTATAACGTGTATAATATATGTGTGTGTGTGTGTGTGTGTGTGGGTGCGCGCGCGCGCGCGCGCGTGTGTGTGTGTATAATGACGAAAACATGTCAATATTATTTGACATTAATGCGAGCCATGTTCTTTTTAAATGATAACATAGTAATAACAATATAAAAAGAATGTTAATAAAAAAAGATTGCATAGTCCGATAAATTAACAACGAAATGATATAACATTTAATCTAGATAGGGTAGGGAGCGGGAGAAATGGGGTGAATTTCGATTGTCTCGAAGAATTCAGTGCTTCATTGTCGTTCAAGACGACTATATTGATCAAGTTTGCGCGAAAC
>KQ435714.1:1709908-1725330 GCA_001276565.1 Melipona quadrifasciata | reverse complement strand
AATAAACTTGATCGATTTCTGTTCAATTCAACCGAAAAGACAAATAGATCTCGATAGATACAATACGTCGTTTCTCCCGTTTGTCTTCTTACACGTTTCACGATCTTCATAAACGTCATTGATAATCATATGGAACACGGCGCGTTCCACTAACTTCGAATAATGTTGAAATAAGTTAATAAAGTCAACATTTTGAATTCGAATCGTTCGATTTCAATTTCAGAGACATATTTAAACATAGGCGAATGCTCGATAATTATTCCCAGAATATTCACCTTAACAACGTAATGTTTCAATATCATTTGAAATCCGTGAGATGCGCCATACTCTATATGTATAATTACCACGTGATTTCCGACAATGTACGTATGTATGTATGTGTTTATGTGTATGAACGAGCAAGCACACACTCGTTTGCTATACATATAACGCGCACGCTACTTCACGTCTGAGATCTGGTGAAGTATCGTCAAAATCTCGTATCGATATTCCGCTAATAATTCTAAGTTATTACGATATTAAATGTGGTCTAATTAGAGAATTCGAACTATGTACAAAAGAACGTAATTTCTCGTCGGATAATGTATGTAATAGCAATTTCATCGATGTTTGGTTTAAGAGTTATTCGCTCGAGGTGCGCTCATACGCTAAAAACTTTCTATCCTCGATATATACAACTTTTTTCTTTTTTCTTTTTTTCGGCATATCCTCGAGGAATAACGCGCGTGCGTATCACTTTTAACAGACTTGTAACGCACACGTGCAAACATTCGCAGGCACTCTTATTAATATGTATAACGCGAGTACATTGTGCAAAAATTACAAGAATATAATGAACTGAACGCGAATTAAACAGTTTGAGCCTACTTACGTGTACACAAGTATATCACGTAATTATGTAATTATGTATGACTGCAAAAAAAATTATGTTTTACTTGAAAGACTTATAAGAAAAACGACTCTTGCCTTTTTTTCATCATACTACATAATTTCTACAAGTGAGAAATCTAGATCTAGAGAAGTTGTGGATCTCATAAAAAAATTACAACCTAATGTACTTATACTAGTAAGTATTATCTCGTTATTACCTCTAATTATTAACTCATCAATGATTTGTACATTTTCATAAAATATTGTAAATGTATTGTAGCTTCTGATCAATTAACTGCATTCTTACCTAAAAGCACGACAATGATCGTTTTTATTACGAGACCTTCATTTTCAATACTTCCTTCCTCACTTTAACACTTCACTCATTCAACACGTCGGAAAAAGAAAATTCATCTTGGGATTGAAATTATTCTCTTATTCTTTTCCCTCCCCACCTCCCTTCCTCTCTATGTATGAGCACACGCGCACGCTAGCAGAATAGATCACACAAGTCGCAACGAGCAAATATCTGTTAAAGCATTGCAATAGCAAGTATTCGAAATTAATTAACAAATCCTTCTCGATTCGAATGATTTAAAAAATATTCGCTCGTAATCTCTACAGGCTGACGGATATTCGTGCAGATTTACATTTTTACGAATACAGCTAAAGAAGTGAAAGATGAGCAAAGATTTCTTTCGTCTACTAAATATTATAGTGTAACAAATATTATGTATTTTATATATTTTTGCATTTTACGTGCATTCTCTATATATCCTTAGCCCCTTAAATTTCTCATAAATGCATAAAAATCCGCAGCTTAGTTGTATGATTCACTCTGCACGTACGCGCATAGACGCGAGCGCGTGCACGGATACATGTTACACAGGTATAGATGCGTGTATACACCTAAAATATTTGCCTATCTTATTTACCTATTTAATCAGTCATCCACCTAATTTGCTGTTGTTCCTTGCCTCTTGTTCACTGGCGTGAATAAAACGAGTGGAGCGATAAAATTCCCTTTACAAGTTTACAGCTTGCAACGTAACGACGTAACGGCGTACGAACGTTATCCTTCAATCTCCAGGTAGTTGCGTTCGCATCGAGAGAAAGCAATTAACCTAATAACGTGGGAAACGAAACGAGAACGAGGAGAGGGAATCGCGCGTCTGTACTCGCCTGTTCGCGGTCGCGTTTTACATTGCATTTGCGCAATTGTCCGTGTTCGCGCCGGTGTCAATAGGGTACGTGAATGTCCCTGGATGTGGCTCGTTGCCTGCAAATCTTGCAAACGGTGATCAAACAGATGAGACCAAGAAGAACGGCAAGGGCAGCGCCTAGGCCAGCCCCCGCCCATCCGGCAGAGCCAACGACGCTGGCCAATCCTCCGACACCATTTCCAGATCCGGCGATATTGCCGCGTTCCCCGACAACGTCAGTCCCGCAGGTTTCGACAGACTCGTCGTTCGGTTCTTCGATCGTTCCCAGGAAACCGGTACCGTTGTGCGTACTCTTGAAGATCGATCGAGGCTCTGGCATGGGGCAGTTAACGACACCGTTGCACACGAGCCTCGCGGGGATGCAACCGGCATCGCCGGGACATTGAAATCCGCAATATTCCTCGAGCTTCTGCGTGTTCAGAACGCCGGATGCGTCGCGCGGTAAGTGATACAACTCGGTCCAGGCGATTTTAAACGCGGCTCTCGCTGGAGCCATCGTACCGGTGAACTGAACGATCACAGTCGGCCATTCGTGCTCCTCATGCTGTTGGTCCGTCGGCAGTGACGATTGCGACGTCGGCGGCGACACCGGCTGCTGCAAATGCGTTTGCGTCTGCACGGGATCTACGTTAAAGTGTCCGAACTCGTGGTCGCCGGTTGCACGAACATTCGGAGCGATCTGCGCCGCCGATATGATGGGCATTTCACGCACGTAACTGACGTTCTCGCCGCATATGCTGAGGAACGGTTCGGCAGTGCCAGGCAAAAAGATCTCCAACTTCCCGTCCTCGCAGGATCTCGAGGCAAATTTAATCTTGTCGAAATGCAACCAAACGTCCCTGTCCCGGTTCACTCGTAATTCCCAGATGCATTTGATCGATCGGGGCGGCGCTACGTATCCGAGTGCCTCGTAGTGAGGGAATTCGATCTCGCCGTCGGTCGTCGCTGGCAGAATCGCTGGCCCGCACAATGGACTATGAGCGAACTCGTACCTTGCCTCGAACAACGGTGCCGATTGTTTGAAATAGCTCGCCGCGGCGTGTGCGCCATCCACCAGAAGCTTCAACTCGAGTCTCTCCCCTCGCGAGATCACGCGAAGCACCGGTTGCCTCTCGCTGTTCGGCCCATTGACCACCGTCGATCGACAGATACAATGGCCCCTGCCGATGCTGCCGTTTTGTTGTTGACGCGATTGCTGTTGCTGCTGTTGGTGTTGGTGTTGCTGTTGCTGATACGGTTGATGTTGCTGCTGCTGCTGTTGCGAATACTGATCGTTATTAACGTCGGCGACAGGTGGTTCTCTGACGATCAATCGATCCACTCGACTGTCCCAACAATGGCCGCATTGCGCGTACGGGTGCTCCTTGAAAGAGACCGACTCCACAACGAGAATCACTCGTGCGTACAACCGTTTGTCCGTGATGAAGGTGTACGTGCAAGAAAGATCAGCCGGTGGATCGCCCGGCCGCTTGTAAACAAGAGTATTCAGCGGCGATCGGAATTTACCGGAACGTTCTTTCCACGAGGCGAACGTTTCGTCGCACTCGGTTCCAGGCACAGGCACGCCGAACCTCGTCGCGTTGAAGAAGTCGTAATGCGCCCAATAATACAACGAGCTGCCGGAGTAACTTCCCGTCTTGCTCTCGAATTTCACGAACAAAGCGTTCGAGCTGGAAACGAAATCGTGCTTCTCCATCGGCTTGCTGAACGTGTCGCAAAACGTTTTGATGATCTTCGCGTCGTCCGGCCAGTCAGCGTCGTACAGTGTTAAACTCTCGCCGCAGTCGCCGTCGTACGGTTGTATCGGCGACTCGATGCGATTGACACGAAAACTCGGGAAATAGAGCCTGGCGATTTCGCCCGGTCGTCCTTTCAGAAGATAGGTGCAACTGGTATACGGTGGATACCAGTGCGCGACCGACAGGAATATACCTTCGTTGCCGCTGTGCAAAGACTCGCTGTTCAACAGCCAGTCGCAGCTACCGTTTCGAACGCCGGCAGTTTCTACGTGACCTGGCCAGTTGCCAACGTTAAAATGAAAACCGGTGTTTAAGAGAGGCCCCGCCGGCGACGAGACGAATTCCACGTAGAGATCTTCGCTGGTGCCGATGATGCTGTACGGGAATTTTCCCATGCCGCAGAAAGTGCCGATCGCCGGGCTGTTCTCATCTTTGCCGTCGTAAACGCGTATGTAGTCGTACGGGCAATGCTCCGTGCCAGAGCTTATCGGCCTCATTGGGCAGGTCATTATGTTCTCGCATCTTTGCCCGTCGATATTGAACTCCTCGTTCTCGATGTAGAGCTTTATAAAAGGCAGCCGTGTATTCAGTCGGTATTTGCAGTGTAACGCACGCGGATAAATGCCCGGATAAGCAGGGCTCTGCACGTAACACGTTTGTAGCCTGCAATCTTTGAAGACTCGTTCGCAATAGCTGCCGGGTACAATCTCGCCCCTTCGATTCGGATAGAGTTCCGGATGTTGGCCGTATCTTAAATATACCTCGAACTGTTGCTCGGCGCGGGAGTCGAAACTGAAGTATGTTTGATCGGTGAAGTTATCCGCGTGGAATATCACACGGACGAAACTCGTCTCGGAAATAAATGTTTGCGGTTGCTCTGACTCGCCGCAATAAACACCTGGATCTTTCCGATTGCTCACTTCTGTTTTCGTGTTTCCGTCTACGATCTGCGAAGGAGAGCATCTACGTCAGTGAAGTAGCGTTCATCCTACCATTGTATATATTTTAAATACTTTTTTATATAAAATAAAAATCACGTGTGATAACAGAGAAAATTACTTAAAAACACTGATAAATTTGCGATCTGCGACAAAATTTGCACACGCGTCAAAGGGATGGTGTGACAAGACAAACGTACCTGCAAATAACCTCCGGAACAGGTGGTAGCATTTTCTAACACGCCAACCTTAAATTTCTTGAAACGAACTCGCAGGATCCAATCTCGCGGTGTTCCGCGAAACGATCGAAAACGATACCAGCAAGATAATGGCTTTCCCCAATTTGCAGAAGTCACAGCTGGACTCGATACATCTTCATATAAATCCACCGTCTTGTTGCAATGGTCTCGATCCGCTAGAGAGACAGGAGGGAAACAGAGCGAGAAGGAATGGAGAGGGAATGGGAAAGAAGAAAGAAGACGAAAAAAAGAAAGACAGTTACATATCCATTTTCATTTCCCCTTTCGAATGAAATTTCTAACTTTCAGGACCAAGAAAATGAAAAGAAACTCGCAGTTTCGATCGATTGTAAAAGCTCGTTCACGATCAAGTTACTTGAATCCAGTAAGCCAGTTTCAATTCAAGTAACGCGACTTTGAATATAAAGTGGGGTAGGGTTATTTCAATCGGTTAGACTTCAACGTCTTTCGAAATTCAATCTTGCACGAAATAACATGTTGCGAGACGTTATTACTACACTTTAACGTAACGGACGCGAGAATATTTTAGGCTCAACAAGAAAAAGTATGAAAATGACGGAAATAATCCTGTAGCAGCATGCGATGTTTATACAACAGGCCTCTATTTATACGAACTTGTCGTAAAAATACTTTGATGACAATTATAGTTCTACTACGTGTAAATGTTTTTATTCATATAGTTTATTCAAGAGTTCACGTTCATAAGGGTGGATTCAACAGGTAGAGATTCGTTTGATAAATCGATAAATTAATTAAAATTTCGTACAAACAAATGGAATTCTACTGTTGAATCTTTTCTTGTGAATGTGTAAATATCAGCAATACAGATAAAAACAGATAAAAAGGAGAAACCCATTACCTCTGCGGATAGCAGCTGGACTGGGGGTGGCAAAAACGAACAAGAAAAGAGCGAAGAATCCCCAGCCCCAAGTGCCCGACACCACCGGTATAAGCATTCCAAGTTATGCACGCCGTTCCACGATCTCCTTATACTGTCAATCTAATTTCAAGTTTTCGCTTCCTAGCATCGCTCGCCCCCTTTTATATCGCAATATCTACAAATTCAAATGCACGTACGTGAGCACATCCTGCAATGTAACACGATATCTTTTAATGCACTGTAAGTGGAAACGATATAGCACATGCGTTTCGAGGGAACGATTAACTGGAAATGTAACTCTAGTTACAAGGGTTAAACTGCCTCTACAAAACGCGTACGCTTCTGAATGCAACGTCAACGAGAGGGGGGGAGTCCCTTAATTTACAACCGTGCTATGTCGTTTTCATCTATCATACAAATACGTACATGTATGTGTATGTACGTAATTAAATTTCAATGTAAATGAAACAAACACTTGTTGACACAAGGGTACGAAATGTGTTAGGAAAAGTGCGAAACGGATTCTTACTTGATACCCCATCATTTCTCCCATCATCTTGACGTCTACATTGCGAATATAATCCGCAGTCTATAGTCAGAGACAATTTCTTAACAAAAATTCATTTACTCGTTATATGGATTAACTAAGTCCGGAAATTGCTCGTTCCGTCGTTTGCTCGTTCACTCCAAAACGGGTCCGACTCCCCCTTTTCTGTACGCGCGACTAACGCAACTTTCACTCTTTCAGCTTCGTTTTCCCCTAATCCTTTTTTTTTTCTTTTGCTTCCTTCTTTTCTTCCTTTTTCTTTCCTCCTTTCTTTAAAACCGCCGCGCGAACGCGCCAATTTCAAAGTTTTCCCGAGATAACGAAACACCTACATCGACAGGTAAGGAAATAAATTATTGCGAAAGAAGAAGGCAGAAAGAAAGCGTAACTGGATTCGTAAATATCAGACGACTCGTATTGAATGGTTTAAACATACAAATTGTACAAAAAAGGAGAAGTATACTCGCGTATAAGTGTAAAACGAAAGAACGACAGTGTTAATGAAAATAACGTCCGTTCCATGCGAATTACCAGTATGTATTACTGTATATATTTCAATCTCGTTGCTGTATCGTTTGTTTAACCATAACGTCTGTAACGTAACACGAACACGTGGCTTTCCAAGTCGTACTACACTTTTTCTTACACGAATGAGCAAACAACAAATTACTTACTTAGTTGAGGTATCTTCAGAACCAGGTCGACGTTATATTTGTCACAATAATGAGGCACATCTACTACCTGTAGAACGCGAGAAAGTGGCGTATATTTAAAATAATAAGACACAATCGAAGATTTTCATCTGGTCGTGAATTAAACGATACTTTACGAACGTACTTTCGAAGATATAACGAAATCTTATTGGAACCTGCGTAGTTTTGTACGATTGGCTATAAAATTTTCCGTTTATCGATAAAATCGGAGAAAACATCACTCATGATTGTCGCGATTTCGAAACGAAACTTTACCAAGGTACACCCATTATTCGAAAATAGCCGACACCGGTACTATCAAATGATCGCACGATATATAAAATGAATTATTTTCTTCCAAAGTTTCTTTCGCGTAATCGCACTGATAAACCGAATACGCGGTAAATACTGCGCGAGCGCAGACAAGGTTTTCACTAGGTAATGGATACCAGAACACTGCATTATCGAAAGATCATTAGCAAAAGTTGCTCTTTTTCTCTCCCGGGAAATCTCTCTCTCTCTCTCTCTCTCTCTCTCTTATTCTTCAACCACCGATCATTATACCCTCGTATTTTCCTCTATCAGCACATGTTCGACTTAACTCGTAGCTTGATCAATTATTACTTATGTCGTGTACATGCTACGAGCACGAAACGACGATCGAATGTACGTGGAAAAGGCAACGATGAAAAGAAAATTGTATGAAAGTAAATTCGCAGAAACGTGCAATTACCACGATTGGCGTGTAGGAATACAGAGGAAGAACGAAGAGGGCTAAACTTCGCAGTCGCAATGAGGGTCAAAGGTACGGCAACGAGAGGGGAATAAAAAAATAGAAATCAACACGAGATACGAGAAAACAAAAGGTAAGAAGAAAAACGAACGAAAGAAGGACGAAAGTAGATGCAAGAAACACCGGGAGCAGACGCTTTCATTCAGAGAAAATGAAAATGCGAACGGATATGAAGAAAAAAGTTAAATCAAATCGGTACTGTACCAATTATGATATCGGGCTCCCATCAGTAGTTGACTCAAAAATTCAGACTGTTGACTATACGAAGGGCTGGTTGGCTTCTTGGCTGACTGGCTGACTGACTGGCTGGTTGACTGGATAGATAGCTAGATGACTGGATAGCTAGCTGGCTGGCTCGCTGGCTGGCTGGCTGGCTGGCTGGCTGGCTTAACGTCCGATGAGAGATTCGGGTCGAACGTCGCGCAAACTCTCTACACCCTCTTTCTTCTTCGCTTTTCCTCTTGCCCTCTCTCACTTCCCTTTTCTTCCTTCTCGTTTCCTTTCTCTATTTCCCTTTCTCTTGTAATCTCCTTTTCCATACATACTTGCTTTTTTTTTTTACAAGCACCCTTTACGTCCCACCATGTCTCTCGCAAATATTTAGATATGTACCTTAACTCATTATACTGCATCTCTCTGTTTTATTACGTCCACCTCTTCCACATCGTGCAATACAGCGTGCAGACAAAAAACTAGAAAAATATTTATTTTAATCCTCTCGTGAAACGGGCGTCGTTGTTCATATCCATGCTTCAACTTTTCCTTCCCTTCTTTTTTTTTAACGGTGGATAAAATAATTTGCACGGTTTTCGCTTTTTTTTATTCAAAATTCACCTGACGACAAGGTACATGAATGAATAATTGAATGATTATTAGAAAGCAGTGGTCAAAGGATCTAATAAAAAAAAAAGCGCTAACGAAAAAAGACAATATTTACGGACAGCTACTATGATTATAAAAAAAAAAAAAACCAAGAAAAGAAAAAAAAGAGAAACAAATGTGCGTATCTGAGAATAAAAGAGATGTGAGATTTTTCGTTTCTTTCAAGTTTGCTATTTTATGTTTAATCTACACGCGATAGAAAACAAATATGAATTTTACAAGAAAAAATTAAAAAAAAAAAATAGGAAAATAATCGAGACGAATGGTCGATGTATAAATTATAATTGAATGACTGATCCGTCGTATCGTCGTTCTATATATCACTGCTCTTCTCGTGAAACGATCCCGATATCTCGTTGGTATATTACTTGCTCGATGAAAAACAGAATAACATTTATTTAATTTGATTTTGCAGTACAATAATTATCGACAGTGAAAACTGAATACAACTCTTTTCTTTTTCATGTGTGTTGTTTAGAGTGCGCGACCGAAGATTGGTAAAAAGTTGGAAACTGAAAATGATAAAGAAAAAGACCGTATATATAATTATCCGAAATTCGAGCGCTGCGAGGAACAATTTGAGTCAATTATGACACAATTTTGAAGTCTACGCTTGATCATGATCATGATCAAATTGTTATACCTATGATTTTTCTATGTCGTACCACGAGAGCAAGCAGACATTTCTCGATCTTATTCAACGTAGAAAGAAACAGTTCGAAGCAATGAATATTCGTTTAAGAGTTTATTTACAAGTGGCAACAAAAATACTATCACCTCTTCCTGTATGATTATAGTACGTTAATATCTTCGTTAGATAAACAGGCACGTCAGAAAGAAATTTCGATCGACGTATTCAGCATAAGATTATTGCTTGTTGTTTTTTTCTTTTCCCTCCTTCGTTCTTTTTAAATAGAAACTTTGTAAAATCATACGCAGAACTATAATCTAAAGTTTGTGTCTACGATTCGCGAGCATTTTAATCTACGCGAATTGCGTCATAATCGATTTCATTGATCGATTTTGTATAATGTCAACAATCGTTGAAGTTGAAGAACCGGAAAGGACCAATAGACATTTTTCTTTCTTTTTTTTCTTCCTAATAGTAACTGGACATTACACAAAAACAAAGATTGAGAAAATATTCAAAGATACACAAAACTATGCGGTTTTACGTAAAATACGTAGTCAATGTAGCTCGTAAAGAGAAACTCTACAGCTCAAACTCATATGAGCTTATTTACGATGTATAATTTTTAACAAATTCCTCATAATCTAATATCTTCATTTACCAGTATCAGCAACGATCTTCTTTTTCTTTTGCGAAGCACTAAGGCGAACAACGTGAGCTGTTTTAACATAATATTTCCTTCTATTGAGATTCAACATCTTTATGAATATATTACGATATGGTTTCATCCAAGATGCTTCTTACATGTAATATTCTTCCAGAATGTTACAAATATCTATTCCCTCTTACAAATACGTAAAGCTCCCGTCGTCTCCTTGTACCTGTATATCGTCAAGAAAAAAAAAACATAAAAAATTTATTCAACGAAACATGTGTATGTGCTTACTAATGATCATGACGACTTGATAATTATGTTACTACGTCAGCAATTGATTCAACTCCGGAAGTTCAAAAAGAAAAGTAGAACACCGAAACAAATTGTGAAAATATGAGACGAAGGAATAACTATGTTTGCTCTCGCTTTTCTTACGAATATTCCACTTGTTGCATAAAACAATAAACCGTATCGAGTATTTATCATATACAGAAACTAAAGTAACCACAATGTGGTTAAATGAAAAACAGTAGAGAACTGAGTGTGTACATGTACGTATTTGTCGGCGCGCGCGCATCATAGATGAAAATGTATGGAGAGATTTAAACGTGGTATGGATATGGGCAACGATTCGAAATCCTGAACATTAAGCGTGCACGTGTTTACGGACGCACACACGAACAAGTGTGAGGTACACGCGCGTGCAGATATATTTGACAATGGGCGAGTAGCGCGATGTAACAAAAAAATGTCCTACGTAACGATAGTCTAGGACAACGATGGTTCAGTGGTCGTCCATATCATGAACACGTTGACGTTTTGTCGCTGGTTGTTGATGTTCAGGCGGTTCGGGACTTTCAACAATGGCAAGCGGTGCCGGTGAACCAGGAGAACTATCCGATTCTTCGTGTGAACGCTTCGCAATTCCGACGCCTGCGTCGGGACCAATAAAGCTTCCACTAGTTGTGATCACAGAAAATAACAATCAATTTCGATGAATGGATAAAAAAAATACAGTAAAAAAGATATTAGATACGAACATACCTATAATTATACGTGGTTTGTACAATAACAGGCGCCGGACTATATTGACCAGCCGGGGAAAGAGAATGCTCTTCCGCGTTTCCAGATACGACATATTTATTTGAAAAAATATCAAAGTGTTTTTAAAATGCTGGATATTTTTATGAAAAAACTAAGAACGTAAAAGACAAACGATAGAGGAGTATACAACTTGTAGAATCCGCAAAGGACCTTATTTATCCTTTCTGTAGGATAGGAAACGTAGAAACATAATAAAAACATTATTACCTTCTCTAGTCGAATCACCACTAACACCGTTCGTGACAACAGTAATCTGTTGCATTAGGCGACCTTTATGAGACGACTGACTCGACGATGCATAGGGATGACCAGGTGATCCTGGCGCGGATTGACTAGTCAACTGACCAGCCGGAGAGGATACAGTGCTGTCTGGATAAGATTCTGGTCCTGGCGATGTTTCTCTGCTAAGACACTCCGGCGTCATCAAGCCACTGATACCAACGTGAGACGGAGAAGCTGGTGCACTTCTATATGATTTCAAATATTATAAACATTATATTAAGATTTTTAAAAATTAGTATACGTAAAATTGAAAAACAATGGTACTTATAAAATCTATCCACCTAGATGAAAGTCCAAATGGAGCTCGAAAACATGGAACTCCGCGTTGCCTTCTTTGTCTAAATGCCTGCTCTATAAGCTTCGCTTCTGATTGTGGATCTATTCGCCAAAATGATCCTTTCCCTGGCTCTTCTTGACTTCTTGGTACTTTGATAAAATAACGATTTAATGAAAGATTATGCCTTATTGAATTTTGCCATCCTTTATCCGCAGTTCTATAATATGGATAATTCTTGGTAATGTAAGAATAAATGCCAGATAACGTGAGCTGTTTATCTGCAGCAGATGCTATTGCTTGTACAATTAACTGTGCATATGAATATGGAGGTTTAGAGTCATCTTTTGGTGGACTACAATGTGCTGTAGTACCATTCGGACCGCTACTGCTGCCACCTCTGTATCTTGACTCGACACCAAGCTCAGGACTTATTTGTCTATTAGAACTTTGTCCACTCTCGTGTCTTTCCATGTTAGAGTTTTGTGAATCATTTGCAACAGCGGCTGCATACACAGCTACCATCTGTAGATCTGCTGATATGTTTCTCCTTCCTTGTCCCGCACGTGGGCTGGCAGGACACGAATTAGCAGCACTAATTGTTCCAGTAGGAGAAGGAAATGGGCTACTATAACCAGCATCCGGAATATTAATACGTAAAGGTGGTAATGGAGCTCTATGCTTTGGAGGTGAAGGAACGCGTATATTACTTTGTTCTTGTTCATCCACTAACGATTGAAATACGAGTCTTATATTTGTACTTGGAAATCTGAATGTGCATCTAGAACAGAAGAAACAAGCAGCTGACAAAAGGGAATAAAGAAAATGGAGAAGAATGACTGAAACTCTTACAGTAGTTCTTTGCTTAAAAATTGCGTAGAATACCATAAGATTCTTATTGTTATCATGTTATAAGATAGTTTTTTCATTATCGTTATCGACAATGTCGCAATATAACGAGACTATCGTAAATTATAAAAATTATAACGAAATGAGACCGTGTGAGAATCGTGTAACATGTTTGCCAGTAGCACGCGAGAAACGTGCAAGAAAGGTTAAGTCGGCTCGATAAAAGCTCGAAAGATATCTTACGTCTTTGGTAATTGGAAGGCAGGCGCACCCTTTCGTTGAAAAACTCCATCAACAAAAACACCATTTTTACCATTGCAAATCATAAAGAAAAACGGATGATCATAGAAGATTTCAAGGTGTCGTCGTGAGATAAAGCTGGAGTGGCCCATGTTGACGTCGACCTCACCCTTGCTGCTGTTACGTCCGATAGTGATACGTCGCTGTCTAACCATGTATTCAAACTCGCGACCTTCTAACCGTGCAATCGGTGCACCTTTTGCTTCCGGGTTCCACTGCATCTTCGTCGGGCTGGCCGGTGCCGACTTCAGTGCCAGAAGGGCCCACGCGTCGCTCTCCTGAGTACGGGAGTACGTAGTAGACATATCACCGAGTAAGCGAACCCTCCTTTGGGATAGAATGAGAGAGAGAGAAAAAGGAGAAGTAGACAGATATAGATAGATAGATAGATGGACATGTAGATAACGAGTCAGATAGATGGATAGATAAACGTATAGATAACCGATCAGATAATTAGATATATAAATACAGGCAAAAAGTGATAAATTACCGCGAAAGAAGGGAACGAACCTGGAATTATCTTGTATGTGCACTACTTTGCAAACTATGGTATCCAGGATTTGGAGAACGAACGAACTGATTAAAAGACTACGTCAATTAGTATCAACGATAGCACGTGAAATATAATAAAACATCGAGTGAAATTCAATTTATTGAAATAATCAATTCCCTTACAAATTCGACGAACAACTAATCGAACAATCGATTGATTAATCGACTAGTTAACTAATCGACTGGCGGACCGATTCGATTAATCGATCGGCCAGTCGACTAAATAATCGACCAATTGATTTTAATGTAACCGTGTATAAATAAACAATATCTAACGATTAAGCAGATTACTAAATAAACATGCAAACTCGATAACTAGTGGAAGTTACAATTTTTCGTAAAGAAGAAAATGGCATCTATACATAAATATATGAACATCTGTATATAATAACATGTAAAATGAAAACAAAAGTCTATTTACTTAGCTGATATTGCTTTGTCTGATTAATCTACAAAACAATAAAATTAAAAATACAAGTTTTTTTAGATTTCTTAGAAATTAGTTAACACATACACACACATATATACTCATTATACTCTTTTTACGTTCTTTTCATTTCACCTGTTCCTTTTCTTACTGGTTTTAATTTATGTTTTTACACTTACATTCACTAGCTTGTTTACACTTAGGTGTGAACGTAACTCCTCTTCTAAAAGTATTATGTTTTCTATTTAGTCTTAATTCAAAAATATCACGTGATGCAGACGCGCGTGGTATTTTTCGATTTGAAACATGAAGTAACATCAGGATGTAGAGTGAACTATAGTCAATATGATTGTTGAGGTTAATGACGTACAATGCGAATCTACGTTAATAAAAATTAGGACATATCTACGAATGTTATTGTAATAAGTTCAAAAATATTAATCATGACATGAACGACATTTTTATTGAGCTCAATTTGAATTTAACTAATGCATATATACCGGTAAACATGCCAAGTGTAACATACCTTTGTGTGCTTATTTAGACGTTTAACAGTAACTAAGACTGAATAAGTACAATATACGTGAGAAACTATGAATGCTTATTATCGTCGTATTATGTGATACAATTCGATTTATTAACTTTGTTTCCATGTTGCGAACACGACATACAATCATGAACAATCAAGAATACGTTTATGTAAATAACAAAAACAATGACCGTTGTAATGACAACGTTTATGGTCTCATAACTAAATTGAGTAAACACATATTGCAAACATATCGGTCTTCTCATCGAAACGTGCAGCTCTCTTGTGATCGTGATATTAAAGTAATTAAACATCTTCGCATTAAAGCTTTTGAAATATTACTGAAGAAAAGCATACCATGGATCACAAATCAAGGTGATATTAATACCTGGCCACATTACATCTATCTAACTTTTAATTATTTATCTTTTCTTTATCTTGTCGTTTGTATTCACAGATTGCGAATATCAAAATGCAGATCCATTTTTAGAGATACAAAAACATGCTTTTGCATTGAAGCTGAGACTAAACCATTCGTATGAGGCTAAGATGTTGGAACATTTGTTAGAAAAGCTTGAAGAATTCCCATGCAGTGAACTACCAGTATCTTCTGTTTTACAATTACTAATGCAATTGAAGAATTCTGGTGTTAATCCAGAACCATTAACGGTAAAATTTAATCTTTTCCAATTATAAAGTAAATTTGTCTCAATTTCATAAGTATATTAATAGATGCTACTACAATATCTAGAATATATTTTATTTCAACAAAACAAATCCTGCTTTTCCTGAAATCATATACAACAACAATAATATACCACCATTCCAAATGTACCCAATGGAATGTTTCATATCATCAGAAAAATTTGAAGCGACACTAGAAAAATATCCGATTAAAAGAACTGCAGCCTCAAACAATATGAATGAATTAAGTTTCTTGGATGATTCAATAAAATCCAAAGCTATAGTTGGGATTGAATCTACTGAGTAAGTTT
>KQ435714.1:1686218-1706078 GCA_001276565.1 Melipona quadrifasciata | reverse complement strand
ACGGGGAATTTTCAAAAAGTTTAACAGATTCTCTATATGCTCGCCTATATGAAATCTCAATACCTATCGAACTGTTCAATTCCGCTACTTTGACTAATCTTTTAGAACGAGCACTCGTTCATTCATTCAACAATGTTTATATTAATTCGGAGCTCCTCAGTCTCTCAGCAACGGATACACCAGCACAATTACATGTAAATTTTTTATTTTACGTTTTCACCTACTTATTTTCTTAATTTTACCCTTTGTTTCTTGTAAAACCTTTACAGATATCAGATCCAGCTGCATTGGATTGTCTTACTCTCAACTATAAAATAAACTGGCCACTTAATATTATATTTGATGAGACAGTCATGCAACAATACCGGAAAGTATTTAAATTTTTAATAACAAGCGGTAGAGTTTCATGGGTATTACAAGAAGACTTTAATATTATGAAAAGAGAACGAAAAGCAATTACATCAGAACAATATCATAAGGTATCATCACATATTATGATCCCAACTTTTTTTTTTTTTAATTTAATACAATTGTTAATTTTAATTTATTTTAGCTGCAATTATATAGACATTCAATGACTCAATTTATGAATGCATTGCATAATTATCTAACATGTAGTGTATTACACGCAAGTTGGGCTGAATTTGAAAAAGATCTGGAACAATCTTTAACTGTGGATCAAATTTATATGTCACATGTAAATTATATAAAACGAATACTTTCAAGGTAAACAATTATATTATATATAGTATAGTTATACCCTCTGCATTAAGTAAAGTGATTGTTTTATTCTTTGTAGATGTATGCTGAATAGTCGTGGAGAAAAAGTACGCGTATGTTTGACCAATATATTTAAAGTCATTTTGAAATTCCATAATAGAATAAGATCTCAAAATTGGATAATGAAATCTACAGGATATGTACATCCTAATTTTAAAAAATTGGAACAAATGTATCAAGCATTCTTTGAATTGCGAGCATATATGTCACACGTTGCGTTTAAATTAGCCACTAGCGGATACCAGCCGCATCTAATGCATTTCCTAAATGCTCTGAATATAAATTCATTATATGATTTAACTGTTAAAAAATGTAGTTCTATGGGCCCTCCAGAGCTTTAATATATTTTTACGTCTTATTTTTCTTTTTATTTATCAGTTTTAAAACTTTATTGTATCACTATTCATCAGTAGTATGTTCTTTGATTCTTTTCAGTACTGTTGTACATTTTGTTGGATATTTTTCATCAAAAATTTTTCAAGTATATTTAAAAATCTTTTTTATTAAAATTGGAAAGGACAAGAATAAATCGCAGAAAACAGCACTTTTGATAAAAAATTGTTACACAGCCGCAACCATTTGTTTATTTTTAGCAAGTACATTAGCACAACGTGAACATAGATCATCTTTTTGAGGTTCAGGATACCTTCTACAACGTTCACACAGCTCCTCCTGAATGTCGTGTAGTTGAATTTCTGTTTCGCTGATCGTATGATTCTCATGTAATGTAACTGAAGAGAGTTGTAGTATCTCACATAATTCAGACATTGATGGTTGTTTTTCGTCGTGAAGAAGCTGCATAAAGTATGTGTGTATAAACCAATACAATATTTATGGATACGTAATAACTTTGGTTTTTTTTAAATAATACTCACAGAAAGTAAGGTGAAATCTTCTTTTGTAGCCTCTACAACACCATACAATTTCCATGAAGTTTTATTAATGATTTTTAAAACATTATTTCTCAATCGAAGTGCTACATTTATGTGTTGTTCGATTTCTGGATTATTCCATGACTCTGATATTTTATATTGCGTATAATGTAATGGCATCGATGCTATATTTTATATAATTATTATAAAGTTCAATTAATTAATAAGAAAGTGTTTTTCTTATTTGTTGTGAAAAAGAACTTTAACATACCGAAATTTTGGGAATGATATAGCCATACTTCTTCTGCCAAATGAGGCAGAATTGGTGCGATGGATCTTCCAAGAACATTTAGAATTTCTTTTATAACTTGCACTGCTGAAATGCGTGTCGGAGACGTTACCTCATCACAATAAAGTCTATCTTTAATTATAGTACAATAAAGTGCTGATACATCATGTGATATAAAATCTATAATCTTTTTCCCCGCATGATGATACTCATAATTGTTGTAATATTTTTCCATCTAATGATATATAAATAATACATTAATATATTTATTTTCTTAACTAAATTAAAAAGAAATTACCTGTTTATTATAGGAATATAATAAGTACAGCATATATTTGTCAATAATCCGATATTCAGGCTTACAATTCATATCCGGATAATGATGTAGAGCACCCAGGAGAAAGCGTAGTATTAAACGAAGTTTATTAACGCATTGCTTACAATCATCGAGTAAGTTTTTTGAAACTGGAGCTTGTTTATTCTGACAACTGTGATTAGCTACCCACCATCTAAAATGATATTTTTGATATGTTACAATTGTATTACAAAATTAAGTTTTAATACCTTAAAATGTCGACACCATATGCTGGATTTTTCTTCAAATTAGATCCACCTAGCAAAATTTGTTCTGGATTTATCACATTTCCTATTGATTTTGACATTTTTAAACCATTTTCATCGACTGCAAATCCATGTACAAATAAATCACTAAAAAATAAGAATGACATTGATACTGTTATTCTTAAAATATATATATATTTTTTTTTTACCTATAAGGTGAACATCCCTGTAAAGCTATAGATGTTATTAGGGATGACTGGAACCAACCATTGAATTGATCATATCCTTCTAAATAAAGATTTGCTTTCCCTTCTGGCAAAACCATTGACCATGAAATTCCGCTGTCGAACCAAATATCCATGATATCCTAATAAATATTTGTCAATAAATATTCAACCTTTATTTTTTTTCATTTATAAACTGACTGAAATTTAAACTGAATAAAATTTACATTTCCTTTTACTATATCATCTGCATCAATATTTAATTTTTTAATTACGTCTAATCCTATTAAATCTTCCACAGAATATTGCCACCAACAATCGGGACCATATCGATCTATCGAATCGCATAAATAATCAATTAATTCTCTAAAATGAGAAAATATAAATAGAATAATAATAAGTAGAAATGTATATTACAAAATCAATATACTATAAATTACAATATATATAAATATAAACTTACTTATTTGTAAATGGTTTGCCTGTTGTTTTGCTATATACCACAGGTATGGGTGTTCCCCAAGAACGTTGTCGTGAAATGCACCAATACGGTCGATTCCTTATTCCAGCAAGCAAAGCATTCATAAAAGATTTACGATTACATTCAGGATATATATTCACATCTTTAGTGCTATCCTACAATAATAAAATAGTTGTTTCAGGGAAATTGTATGATAATGTACACAGAAAAAGATGGAAAAACTTCACAAAATGTAAATTTACAATAATTTTTTCCCTGATAGAATTTATATTAATAAACCATTGATGACTAGCGCGAATAAGAACTGGTTGTTTTGTTCGCCAATCATATGGATAACTGTGTGTTAATGTTTCCATATGTAGTATATCTTGAGCCAGAAGACTCATCACTTTATCAACTCCTTCTGTTAATACTTCTAATCCATGAAATTCTGGACCGGCTGCTTCAGTATATCGACCTTCGGAGTCTACCACAGATAGCTACAATATATCACAATGTTATTGATATTTAGTTTATAATAATATCTAACACTGGTATTATAATAGATATTACTCGTTTAAAAAAATATAATAGTTCAACTTAGCTTACAATATTAATTTTATTTTTGAGCGCGACCAAAAAATCTTCTGGACCATGTGCAGGAGCAGTATGAACTAAACCTGTTCCCTTATCTATTGTAACATGATTTGCAGCTAAAAAAGGACATTTTTGTTCCATAAAGGGATGAAAATATGTACAATCCTCCAATTCTCTGCCTAATAAAATATATCTGTTTCTAATCAATAATGAATTTAAAATAAAAAATATTATTTAATAATCGAATTTACCTTTGAATGATACTACTGATTTCAAAGGTCCAATCTTTGATTCAGTAGATTTTAATAATTCTTCAGCAACAATATATAAGTCTTCTTTATGGTCTTCAGCAAGACAATATGTAATATCTGTACAGAAAGATACAGCTTGATTAGCTACTAAAGTCCATGGTGTAGTGGTCCATATTAATGCATATATAGCACGATTTTTAAATGAATTTAATCTTTCTGGTATGTCATTAACACGTAGACGAACAGTCACAGTTTTACTTTGATGTTGCTCATTATATTCCAATTCAGATTCAGCTAATGCTGTTCTACAATATAAGACATAAACAGAATTGTTTTCATAAATCTGAAATTAAATTATTTAATCTTGGTTACTTTACCTTGAAGAAGGAGACCAATAGACCGGCATAAAATCCCTAAATATAATATCCTTCTCATATAATTTTAGAAATTGGTGAAATTGATTTTTTATATATGATACATGATTAGTAAAGTAACATCCAGATTCATTCCAATTGGCTGTAACGCCCCATGATTGGAAAGCTTGTTTTTGTTTAACAATAGCTTCTTTAGCACATTTACGAGCTGTATATGGAAAGAAAAATAAAGGAAATAAAAAAGAAATAAAAATGTGTGATATCAAATATTATATAAACTAATAAATTACTTCATATGAATTGAACCTTATTATACCTTTCTGCCTAATCTCTAAGGGATTATCTGTACTTTTATAATCTTTAATGGCCTTCAATTCAATTGGTAATCCATGACAATCCCAACCTGGTACATAATGAACTCGATTCCCATTTATAATCTTATATCTTAATGTTATATCCTTCAGAATCTGTCAAAAGTTATAAAAATAGCTATTAGAAATGTATAACCTAGAAAAATATTTTGTTGCAAAACATACCTTATTAATGGCATGTCCCATGTGAGGTATTCCATTTGCATAAGGAGGTCCATCATGTAAAAGAAAATCTGGCCCTGACAGATTTTTTCTTTGCCATTCGTACAATTCAGAAAAACCACACTTCTATAATAATGGAACCAAAGAAACAAATGTCCAAATAAATAAAAGAATAATAAACCAATTAATAGATAAAAAAAATATACCGACTTACTTCAGTCAAATGTTTATCTGTGTCTATTCGTGCTTTCCCATTAAGTTGTGCAGGAAATTTAGTTTGTGGAAGTAAAATAGTATTTGTATATTTGGACTGCTTTTTTGGTGTAACTTCTATGCATTTTTTCGTAGTGTCAGCTAATTCTTCGCTTGTTTTCTTTAAAATTTGACTTGTAATTAATGTCCGTTTAATAAAAAATCTATGCATATTTACTGAATTTTATTTTGCAAACACGATCGTGTATTTCGTAATAAAGGCTGCTATTCCTCAACAGCTAAATCAAATCATTAAATTTCGATGTGTATTGTCGTAAAAATTTTTAATTAAACGGATGTGACCTTTTTAATAAAACATGAGAAACATATAGCGTACTACCATTTAATTATTCTTATTATTCTTACATACCTGGTATCACCGACATACATAAGGAACAGAACATGTTCTTAACTATCGACATTTAATATCTACTCTATTTTATTTTAAGTACTAAAATGACATTTGTTCTATTTTCGTTGTTATGTACTTAAAATTTGATTTTTGTTAAAAGTAAAGTTTCAAAGAAGATTTTCAAAGGAGAAAGCGATATTTTCAAGTAAGGGATTTAAGTGTAACATAGATAGGTTAGTTCGTTCTGGTTTGTTCCCAATTGATACAAATTCAATCTTGCGTTTGGTTATTAATGGAATATGGCTACAGTTTTCGAAAGTTCGTTCTTATCAAATAGAGCACATCGTGTTGAACGATATGAAGAATCGATAAACACTTTTGGCAAATGTGACTGCACTAGCTATAGCTATCTTGCTTTAAGCGTCATTTTATTCATGATTGGGACAACTATTACTATTTTTTCTTTGGATGACATCGTAGGCGAACACATGTTTTTTAAACTTGGTCACATGTGGCTTATCGGTCCAATATTCATTTGTTCTGGGTTAATGGTGGCTGTCAAATGCATGCTTTACCTTCGGCGAAAGTCTGTTATACAAATAATCTTCCATCAACGACAATTAATCAGAGTAAGTAATCGTTTATTACCATCTTTCCGATACTCGAATAACTTCTTATCAATTACTTTTATGAGTCCTTGTTTTTCTTTTTTCTTTTTCTTTTTTTTTGCATATCTTATATTATTAACTGTCATATAGAAAAAAATGTTAAAAAATAATCGACTTTTGAAAAGTACATTATGTATGTTAATACTTTTAAATGTATGAGAAAATAATGATCAAACAAATATTAAATATTAAATATTTGAATTGTTAACATAGTTAAGGTCGACTAAATCATTTCAATCGATTCAGTAAAAATAAATTTCATTAATGAATAGTTCGAGATGATTTAATCGTTGAATATACATTTACAGGAATTAAGCGGTACTCGTGGTATTGAACGTATTGATATACAAACTCCAGATCCACCATCTTACGAAGCAATCGCTCAAGAAACTTATAATGAATTACCTCCGCCTTCTTATGCAGAAGCGGTAGCGCTTGTACGCAAGACTATTGGGAGCAGTAAGAATCTTTCGTTCTGTTACAAAAATTTAATATTAACACTATAGCATTTTTGTTTTTCTTTTACACTTTAGATACCAAATCAAATAGCGCAACTGTTTCTTGTGATAGTGTCGCTATTGACCAAAACATCAGGTGTAAACCTTGAAACGATATTTTCTTTTCCAATCGAAAAATCGATTGCAATATAAAAGTTGTAAAACTTATATTTTTCATTAATGAACTATTGTTCATTTTTATTATATGTGTTTATTATATTGAACGTTATTTTTTTCTATTACAAAAAGAATATCATCGCACATCCTATCCATTAAGAGATAAAGAGGTATTATATACTGATACTTATTATCAGTTATTTTATTAGAATGTTGATGCCGTTAAAACGATAATGGTTTGATGAATGAAATAAAATTCGCACAATAGTATCGATTCAATTGATAAAAGGATATTTTAATAAGTGAAATATTCGAGTTGTGATACGTAGAAAATTTAATTCAATAAGTGACTAATCAATTTTTTTCAATTACACAAATTTCTTGTTAATGTAATACGAATTACGTATACAAATTTTTATATTGTATCTTTTATGTATAAGAAAACGAATCTTATGAATAACTTACAAATTTAAAAAAAGTTACAATAGCGTAACAAATCTTGTTTGTAAAAATACATTCATACAATATTAAAAATAGAATGTCTAACATGGCCAATAAGTATTAAACTTTTAATGACTGTACAATAATAAAATATTGCCATAATATGGGAATTTTTTATTCTGCAAATCATTTATTTATTTGAAATTTGTAAAATACAAAAAAAACTCGCGTATTTTTATGTACAAAATGGTTATTATAAATAATAGAAACAGAAAACAATATTGAATATTATTGTTAATAAAATTTATGAGAGCTATTTGAATCTACATTTACAATGTATTACTTAATGGTAAAGCGAATAAAAAAAGACGTTTTATATTTCGCATAATGTTTATTTTATGATCTAGTACACGCGTTAAAAACAGATCAGAAAGAGATCGTTCAATCGTTTTCTTTACGTTGCGCATACAAAGTATATAATTAGTTATGTGCAGTATTTTCAAAATAGTTTAATAACTATAATTATTTTTGTAAAAGGATTTAGTAAAGACGAAGTTTAAAAAAAGGAGATTATAGTATAAAGAGAGGAGACAAAGAAGATAGAAAATAAAGGAAAAAGAGAAAGAAGAAATTTATCTTTCAGGACTGAGCTACAGCCAACATTTCTTCTTGGTGAATAAGATGAGTTGTGTGATTGACAAGACTCATTAATTTTGATAAAGATGCAGCCCAGGCATCCAAAAGAGCGGCTGGTTCTTGGGTTCCTGTGAAACGAACTACCCCGGCTGGGCGATCTGTGCGAGCACTTATCACGCCAGTCTCTACTAAACTGCATAGACATGCTTCCGTTTCTTCAATCGGTAAATCCAATAATTCTGCCATGCGAGTTAGTGTAATTTTTGTATAATATTTTGCCATAATTCTAATGTTCTATAAAAATCAGGGAAGACGATCATTATAACTCTGCGAGTATGAGAAGAAATGAAACGAAACAATTCTGAGATTTTAAACTCACATGTTCGACAACGCGGTTTCGGAGATCAGCCCATCGTTTACGACCTTCTTCAGTCCATACACTAAAAACTTCTGTCGTTTCAAGGTCTCTTTCATAAATTTCACACAATCCGGACCATTTTATTAGTTCTGGATTTACGAAAAGACGCAGTAATTCTCTGAAAGAAAAAAAGAAAATAAAAACTGATTGACAAATATTTTTGTCAAAAGAAAACAAATAATACTTGTATGTTGGTATTTCGTCTAGAAGTTTATCAGTAAGCAGCCTGTGGGTCAAATCAGCTTGTTCTGGTTCATGTGGTGCAAGCACAAGATAAAGAACATTTTTCAGGATCATCTCTGACAGCTGGAGTTTCCAACACCGCTCTATTATGTCTACATAATTCTAAATGCCAACCTTCATGTCGGGCCAATTCCATCATTAGACTGAAATAAAAGAATTTTAATTATTTATAACAATAAATTTTATAGTTTTGTATTTCTTTAGATAATTTGATAATGATATGCTTACTCATAATATTTCAATTTAAGAGTCTGCGTTTCTTCGTCATTTTCATCGCTAAAGAATTTAACATTAATTTTTTTTGCTATTATTTGAGTACGCATAAAATCTTTTTTTGCTAAACATAATCGCATTTGCTCTAGGATAAGAGATGCTTTCTCCAAACGTGACATACTACCATATGTTTCAACCTAGAACAGGTAGTATATCATATAATATTATTATATTTCAATTTAATTATATAATATGGGTCTGAAAGATTCATACCTGTAATTCCAGCATAACAGCTGCTGCACCTGAGATATCTCCATCTTCTTCTTTGATCTTTGCCAAGCGATGAGTAAGCCTTGCTCTTTCAACTTCTACATATATCTTCAACAACAAAACTATATTGACTTTTCACAATGTTTAAAATTACAACTTATAATAATCACAAGGCTTAAACCCATTACCTTTCCTTCAGTTACAGCACGCAATGTTTCTATTAATTTAATTTTAGTCTCTTTGTCCGGCATTTTATCTACATAGGTGCAACATTCTTGAACCATTTTTGTAACAGCTCGTTTTAACTGAGAACGTCTTTTGGATAACAGAACTATATGTTCATTTAGAAGTGCCCAGTTCTTTGCATCTAAACAAATTTGAACAATAGCCACAAGGATTCTTGATGTGGATCTCATATCTGCACTCTAAAAAATATTCAGCATTATTTTCATTATTTGCATACTTCAACCAAGCATGGTTGTCTAATTACATATAGCATATGTTTAAAAGCTTAACTGTTCGTGTTAGTTTTTCCAATGCTAATAATTGATCCAAAGCATCATGTAGTTTTCCTTCACGTGCTAGTTTTTTACATTCTGGAATTTTTGTATCGCAGTTGCTGCTATAATCCACCTCCATTTTCACAATTTTATTACAATTCAATTGTCTTGACCTTTATTCAAAAACTATTAATTAAATAATTTAACAGTAAAAGTGCAAATATACTAGAAATATAAAAATGTTAATCTTACCTTGTCTAAAATAATAACAAAATTGTGAATATATTATTACAACGAAACCGACACGGCCAATTCTGGCAAGTAATCGCTCCTTATCTGAAGTTTTATTTATGTCTTTTCTGTTTATCCCCTTTCCTTTTGGTTTAAATATAATAGGAAATTTAGAAATATTTCCTTTATGTGTGATATTATATGTATTCACATAGATCTAATATTTCTTTTATTCCACATGACTCAAAACTGATTGTCATCCACCATTTGTAACTAACAAATGGTTGAACTTGAACGAAGTCAAACTCATAGACTTGTAGAGATATATTCCTATAGAGGGCTACTGGCTTAATTTTATGGTCTCAAAATCTCACGCTTCGAGTGAACATGGCGCTACGTGTAAGTGGAGAAATCCTTCATTCTTTTTTATTCATCGTGAAAATTTATTTATTCTTCTGTAACAATTGAACGTATAAGAAAAGTAATGATAATAAAAATAGTTTGATATCGATGTTATACTTGATTCGAACTAAAAATAATTTCTTGTTTATCCCTAAAGTGTAAGATTATTTTAAAGTTTCGCGCACTTTTTATTCCGTCATTAATATAAATCGTACTATACTTGTGCAAAATTTGAGATTGGTTTTCAATAGTGATGTTCTAATTCATTAAAATTAATATTAAGTTTATGTGTCGAATGTTTACTACTTCTGTTAATTTTGGCAGAGAATTAATGTATCATGAATTTAAAATTCATGTGATATGCCAAAGTAAATATTTACAAATTCTATTAAGAATTGTTAAATTTATGAAACGTCTATTGTGTTATATATATATTTACGTTTAACTCAGTTAAACATTAATGTTTAATTTGTCATTTAGTTTTACTTTAATTCTGGATAATTTGGTTATGTTTCAATGACATAACCTTCCTTTCAACAAACGTTTAAAATTGGATTTAAATACAAAATGTCTGAAAAAGAAGGAAATGATGTAACTGTGACTGAAAAATCTGAAGATATGGGTGAGAATTTAACAAATGAAGATGCACCTGCTAGTCTTGAAACAATTCCATCAGAAACACCAGCTCGAAATGGAGTTCAAGTTGCTTCAAAGGATAAAGTAAAAAGTAAGACTTGCTATTTGTAGAAGAGATATAATATTAAATTTAAATTTAACAAATCCATTCCGCTGTAAAATAATTATTTGATTAATATTTAACCAATTTTGCAGTTGATATTTTATTGAAAGCAACAGGGAATGCACCGATAATGAAACAAAAAAAATGGGCTGTCAGTCAAGATTATTGCATTGGTCGTATTTCTGATTTTATCAGAAGATATCTTAAATTAGATTCTAATGAAAAATTGGTAAGTGTAAAGTATCTATTCTAAAATTCATGAAGTTTTCATATATATAAATATATTCTTTTCTTTGCTAGTTCCTTTATGTAAATCAGACATTTGCACCTGCACCAGATCAGATAGTAAAAAACTTATATGACTGTTATGGTGCAGATGGAAAATTAATACTTCATTATTGTAAAAGTCAAGCTTGGGGTTAACCTTATACCTTGAAGTACAATAATCTTATAAATCATCACATAAATATATTATGTGTATTTTAACACTTTCAATAAGTATTTAATGAATATTCCAAATTTAATCATAGATAATGTAATAAATTTTATTACAATAAATTTCATAGAACATCATGAAATAAGAGATACTGCAAAATATTGTTATTATAAGCATAGGAAATAATCTATTTTTATTGTTTATTTTCTAATTCTTTTTGTTTTTTCTTTTTTTTGCTAAAAAGCAAATGATATTATCCAAGAAAGAAAAAACTATTAAAATAATTTATTACATTATAAATAATTTATTATATTATAGTAAATAATTTATTGTAAATAAAATTAATCATTAAATCGTTTTGTACTACAAAAATAAATAATGATATAGGTTTTATATAAACAGTATACAAAATACTTGGACTTGTACATGATTATGTGAGTTTTTTTATGTAAAATGAAACAATTAAATTAAATTACATTAATTTAGATGTTTGTGAGATATTTGATGCTTGTGAAGTTAGTAAAAGTGTAATACAGTTTATGTAATAATTATTTGCAATTTGCTTCAAACCCATTATTTTTTACGGATACTGTAGATAATGATAATGATTGTAATGTGTGTTGTTTGTTATCATCTGTGATCGATGTTTTCAAAAAAGGATATTTCCAAAGCATAATAGAACCATCTGCACTTGCCGTGGCAATAAATTTATCGTCTGGAGCAAAGACACAACGAGTAATGGCAGCAGCATGTGCGAGGCCTAAACGAATAGTAGTAGCGGTACGATATTCCCATAGTTTTACAATAGAATCATCTGATCCAGTGAGAAAATATTGTCCATCATGACTAATACTAATGGTATTTAAGATTCCAGTAATTGAGCCTTCAATTTCTCGAACCAGTGAACCATCCAATGTTTCCCAATAAGCTATTTTGCCATCTGTACCACATGTTAAAATTTGAACACCACTAGGAGTGAAACATGTTGCCATATACATTGTGTTTCCACTTAACATGAATTTTCTCGTGAAATTTCTAAAGAAAAAAATAGATAAAATCGATAGAATAGTTAATATTTTTAATACACCGTCCTACGTAGTTGGACACTTTTAAATTATTGTAGATACATATAATATATTTCAAACAAAACTGTTTTGAAACTAGAGTAATATAAATATATACCTTGTTTTAGTTTCAACTTAGTAAAACATTTGATTTTAATTATAAGTATTAAAAAATTGACAAAAGAGAAACATTTTTCTATCATAATATTAAAAATATAATAAAGATATCGATTTTTTAATTAGATTGCATTTGGTATCCAAATACTTACACACGGTAATTTAGATTCAAATTTTATATCATTAGCAGATTGTTACCTTAAATTCCATAGTATGCATGTACCATCTGTACTAGAACTAATCAAACTCTTATTATCTGGTGAAACATGTAATGATGTTATTGGGCCCCTATGTTCTTTCAAGACTTGTAGTAAATGTCGTAATTTAGATTTTGCATTCCATATTCGCACCTAAGTGGAAATATATGTTTTAATAAATTGAAATTAGACCGTAGTTTTAATAAAAGATTGACATCCTAATTTAATAAATTAAATTTTCTATACTTGTCCATCACAACCACCACTAATCAATTTATCATCATCATTTGTAATGGTAACTGTTGACACACATTTTGTATGAGCTGAATTAATCTCGAATAATAGTTTTCCACCATTCAAAGCAAATCCTTTTATTGTACCATCGTTCCAAGCTTCCCTCAATAAATTAAGTTTTTAAATAATGTGCAATACATAAAGTATAGTAATCATTACGATATAAACTTACCAGATATTATAGAACCACCATTACTATCAAAACATATGCTGGAACAAGCAAAATTAGGTACGATAATTCGAAGCAATTCCTTTTGAGTTGCCAATTTCCATATTCGTATATCATTTTTACTAGCCGTTGCAAATATTTCTGAACTATTCCTACAAAAATAATAAGATTTTTATACATCTTGTTTTCCCTTTGTATATTTTAAAAAGGGCAAATGAAACATTTAAAATCAAAGAGATGGTTAATGAAATTATTAAAAATAAAATAATAAGTAAATATAATTTTTATACTTTATCGAGATACACAAAGATAAACTTAATAAATATATAAAAACTATCTTAGTAACTTGTATTTGTAATAAATGTAGAAAAATATCACTTGCATCTCTTTGATTCTAGATATCTCAAATGAAAGTGATTTATTAAACGTGGAAATAAGTAATTTACCATGGAAATGCTAAATCGTATATCGAATTTGTGTGACAAGTGACGATTAAACGCGTTTGGAAGCTTGATAATTCAATTTCATAGATTTCACATAGAGCAGTCGCTACGAATATAAAATTATTTTTATACCGGATCAATGATGTTACCATGGCACATACATTTGCTGTACGGTACTGTACAATAAAGAATATTATTTTTTAAACTATTGTGCTTATTGTTGATCCAAAATATAATTCTTTGTAAGAATAAGTTAAAAATGTTGACTATTCAATAGATAAAAATTTCAAATATAAATACAGTTTAAATATTGAAACTGATACAATTTAAATATGCATGTGCATAGGAAAATATAATGTATATATCTGTGAGAAATCATACATACTGTTATTATTGCGGGTATTGTTAACGACTTGTTCATCTTATTTACATTAAGTCTCGCGTCTTTTGTTATTTCAATTAATTCGATTGTACCATCGCCAGTACCTACGATTAATTTGTCTTTTTCTAAAAGCAACAAATTTTTCACACCACCTGCATACACTTCTACATCAGGTCCATTTGTTTTTGCTACGCGCGTTCTCCTACGCGTTGGTATCTTTGAATAACATCCGATCATTACCGGATATTTAGTCCCTTCCTCTGATTCATCTATGTTTAATCTATACGAAAGAAACAAAAATTCTCAGTCATTTTACGAAGAAAGATAATTAATCCTTTCCATATTCTAAAAGTATGAATTTCTTCTTGTAATTATTAGGCAATTGTTTTAGTATTGTGAAACTAACAACCTTGCTTTTATGATATCGCCAGATGTTGTTCCGCAGTAAACATTTTCATCGTCTTCATCTATAACTAAACAATTAATTGAACGTTTAATCTTTCCGACTTTTACATCTGTTCCGTATAGTTTTCGATCTTTTGTGCTGATACGCCATAATTTCAGATTACTGTCCCCGCCAGTGATAAAACTTGTTTTGCAAGTGTTAGTTGGTGCGATTATTATAATATTTCCAGATGTTTCACTTCCAGCAAGAACACCTTAATACAAATGATACTCACAAAACTGATGAAAAATATAAGTTATTCAAGAAAAAGAGTGAGACTTACCACAAAGTGGAGTTCCATTTTCAATATCCCATATTATGATGCGACCATCATCTCTGCCTCCAAGACTAATAAGATACTGTTCATTTTTTGTGAAACATACGTCTTCGACTCTAACTTTGTGCATTTCATAGCTATATTTCATTTTACGATTTTTATAATCCCATATTATAACCATTGCCTTGAAAAAATTATTTGATCGTTTTCAATTAATTTCAAAATTAATGAAATGAATGAACAATGAATATTTTACGCAATTATAGAAATGCTAAAGTTATAAAAGTATATAGAATGCATAGTGGTGTAATATCTGTTCATCAAGACCTAAATTTTTATATTTTCTAACATTCATCAAGACCTAAATTTTTATATTTTTTTTATTATATTCATAAAAATAGTTTGAAAAGAAATATCCGCAATATTTTGTTCGTCGTAAGTGAATCACCTTGAAACCATGATGGTTTATTTGTCCAGAAGCTATTAGTTCGCCAGAAGGTGAAATGCATAAAGCGGAAACGAAATTCTCATGGCCAGTAAGAAAGAATTGTTCACTCGTTTTTATATGTTTGATAGTAATTTTGTTGCCCATTGGATACACAAGGTGTTCTCCATCAGGGTGTAATCGTAAGCCATTTCTTATTACACCTGCAAAATAATTACTTGATCTTCTATGACAAATGAATAATATGTTTTTTCAAGTTCTTTTATATTAAAAATTTAACGAATTTTTATTATTATGGAAGAATTATAACTACTAACCATCAAATGCTATTATTCCGAATATTTCAAGTTCTTCCATGTTCATAATGAAAAATAATACTTTTATTATAATCAACTGATGAACTTGTAAATATACGCGAACTCCTTCTAACAGGATAAGAATTATGTTGTCATAGTAACGACAGGTGTAAGTAATAACGAATATCGAAGTACATATCGATGAACATACCTAACAACTAATTAATAAATAGCAAAATAAATAAAAGATAAAGGGCAAAATTGAAAAAAAGAATTAACGATGAAATTTAAACTATAAACACAAGAAAACGTGTTTATAAAGTAGCAAATCCTTGTCTTCTCAAATCTCGTCATTGTTACAGTCGTAATTACATTTTACAATTTGATGATGTCTTTATCAATGAAATTGATAAAAATCAGTAATATCGAGAAATTTATTCTTAAAGTCTATTTAAACTTTTCAAAGTTATGAAGTACTTATATAGATCTTGCAAATGCGCAATGCTCCGCGCAGACTGTCAAAATTGAATATTGGCGCTCGGAAACGCACATGAATATACCTGAAAGTAATAAAAATTTGTTTCATACTATTCATTTCATTGACAATATAGAGTATTTTAATAGAGAAATAATAATTTAACTTAAATAATAATTGAACTTAGCAGTGGTGGCTCATGGCACGGAGGTTTTCAAAATATATATACACGCCGTAAATACAATGAATTTTTATTATTTTTTTATACTAAATAAGAGAATTGTATAGGATTGTTGATGATAAAATGCTTATTGCAAGCAAATATAAATAAATTAATAAATATATTTATATGTATATCAAGAAAAATTTGGAGTGCTGCAGTTCCGCAATGCCTATGCACGAGTCACCTTTGATTATATGTTATAAAAAAATGTTACAAATTCAATGATACGAAGTCCATTCGAGATTTGATATTATTGACGAAGGAAAAAATCTCACAGATGAGATACAACACAAACACAAAATATTTATTACATATTTCTGAAGTGTGGGTATTTCAGAACAAGTATTACGAAGACCCGTAAGAGGTCAGATTTGTTCTGCTTTCGTCTGTGTGGTCTTCGTCTATGTAGAATATTTACTGGGGAGGCACAGATCGCAGCACTTGTGTTGTGTTTATATGAGACGCGGTGGATTTTAACGTAACGTATCTCGTTTAAAAATAATAGTTATTAAGTGTTTCATGATTATGGATTTATTACCGTAAGCAGCGTTTTATATTACTGTGTTTTCTACTTTTAATGACAATTTTGCAATATTGATATTGCAATATTGAATAATCTGCATTACTTATTTTTACGTACAAGTATTAAATATAGAATATAACCTAAATGCTCTTCCGTTTAGAGACCATGGTTCAATTTTTTGGAAAACTGGCAGATTAAAAACATTCGAAGATTGGCCTTTTCAATCTTCTGATAATTCATGTAATCCCGAGAAAATGGCTGCTGCTGGTTTTTTTACTGTAGGTGGTAAAGAAGAGCCTGATTTAGTTGAATGTTTTATCTGCTCCAAACAACTTGATGGTTGGGATCCTGAGGATGATCCATGGTATAAATAATTCTTAAGCACTTTATATTATCGTTTTATCAATTTAATATTAATACTGATTAAATCACTTAGTCACAATTACTTCCAGGAACGAACACATTAAACATCAATCAAATTGCCCATTTATTAATTTAGGAAAACCTGATGAGACTTTGTGGACTGTATCTGAATTATTTAATCTCTTCAAAAAATATACAGTGAAAGAATGTGTGAGTATTGTTTTATAAAGTTGGTGAATTATTTTATAAATGTAATGATTGTTTTATAAATATAATGAAACTTATATAAATTTTATAGACACGTGAATTAAACAAAGCTATAACTACAGCAAAAGAAGAAAGCATAAGACTAGTGGAGGAAATACCTCACATTTATATGGAATTAAGAAAGAATACTACAAATCAAAGTTAGATAGCTTTGGTAAAGTAAAGACTTGTTTGATTTCTTACTTATGTTTCATTATAGTTATGATTTAATTTTTTCGTTTTTTAATAAAATTTTTTACTGGAAGAAATAATATGGCTTCCTCTCAATAAGATCATAACTTTCATCTCTTTCTTTCTCGTATTCTTGTTTTCTTTTGTTTTTGTTTTCCATTGCAAATTATACAATTATACTGTGTTGTATACTCGAGGAAGGAAGAGATAATTCATTTGATAACGATCTAAGATTAGCAAGAGCAATAAAATGCAGTGTGGGAGAAGTTACAAGTGTATTGTGTAAAAGTAATTTGCAGTGTTCATTCTTGTCAAACTTGTTTGATTTTATCAGTGACATATTAATCCCACGATATTAAAGGTAAGAGCAATTTTTTATCAGTCATCTCACAATGATAACAAGAAAGAAAAAGACAATTTCTTATAACAACTGTTATTTCATATATTTTATAAACATTATAATTTCAATAATAGTTTGAGACATCTCGATAATAGAAAACAATTACAAAAATCGATGAATCATATACTGACGATGTTTAGATTAATCCGAGGAAACATCGACGTTTTGGAAAACTCGTGAAAAGAGATGCAATTATTTTTTTATAAAATTGGTGCTTAAGTTTCATGAAAAAGATAGTGATACGACGGTAAGGGAACTATAACAGGTATTTGTTATACAAAGTGGTCTGTTTATCCCGTGAAATATGTAAAGCATTGAAATTAAAAAAATGTTCATATTATATAGTAGAATAGAGATTTCAAGGTATTCATAAACAACATCTTTTAAATTAAAACAAACAATATCTCCTAAATCAATAGTTTTTAAATATATGTAGATATAAATAAGTTAATATTTTTTCACGCAGAATGATCAGATAAATCGATTACCGCATTCAAAATGCGGTATGATGCCATTTTAAAAAATCGACTTGATCTTAGAAATCACCTCCATCACTCCACCCATAAAAATATCACATAATCTGCCGTTTTGTACTAAACAACTTTTATAGCAACATTGTTTTTTATAACTTCAATTCTTTATGAGATATTTTTATTTTGTGAGATAACGGAACATCCATATATCCGAACGGGTATTACGGTATCACTATTCTATTTTTAAATCTAAGTAGACCTATTAGTAATATAAATTCAAGAATATATACGTCATGAAAATTCAACGTTGTAATTGCATCAATTATTATTTATCAAATTAAATCAAACCCTCAGTTTAGTTAGATTATTGTTTCATAATATCAATTAAAATATTGTTTTAAAATATCGAAATATCGATTAAATCCTACGAAGAATTGTAAAGTACTTATTTAATACCTTTTTTTTTAACAATAACAAGTATTATTCAGATATGACGTCAACGAACGGTGTTTATTCTCTTTTTCTTTTTGTCTTCCCTCCCAACCTTATGTTCATAAGTGAGTTTCTTCTTTAATCAGAAAAATACAATCAATCTATCTGTTGATGCCTCTTACCTTCTATGATTTCTCTGTGAAATCAAGGTACTTAATACAAAGATATTAACCAGGTAGAGAATATCAAAAATAGATACACAACACGTTGCGTGTTATCATCCCCCTCCAACATTGGGCATACCTTTTTGGTGTCAACTTTTACTAACACGCTTAGCGTCTTATCCACGTTTTCCTTTCCCTTTTTGCGTTTAGTGAGGAGCACGTGTACGAGTATAAAATGAATTCGCACGAAGAACATCGGTTCAGTCAATCGTAACATGTGATCGAGATAGGCATAATATACCTGTTGCCGTTCCTGTTCATAAATTTTCGTAATTTCCATTTGCAAGATTTATCTTTCCGCTGCGTCGTACGTGCTAAGTATATATATTAAAACAAGAACTTGGCCGTTTGTATTTTATTCGATTTTTCAGATTTTTTAGATAATTTATGTTCGATTTTAAAACGTGCAATTTTTTATGTGTCTTTCATTGAAATAATCAATCATCAGAGAATATATTTTCGTTCATACGATGCTGTCTGCCTGTAAAACGTGTTGTAAGTACCATCTACATCCTGTAAATTGATTTTCTTAATTTAGTCAAAATCGAAATATTTTTTTATTGCTACTAAATATATAAATTTTTTGAATTGTAGCTTGAATAAAAGTTATCTCAACAGAAAATAGATTTCGGTAATCCATGTCTTGAACAGGATATCAATTTACCTATTCGATAATTATTCATTCCATGAGATAAAAATTAAGTCAATCATGATTGTGTCAATTTCAAATAAGATGAAAAAAGGAATTAATTATTTCATGATATTTGTAATAGTAAATTTCTTTCTTAGAGTTGTTTTCATTGCTCAATAAATAATAAGTAGTG
>KQ435714.1:1664634-1686145 GCA_001276565.1 Melipona quadrifasciata | reverse complement strand
AATAATAAAATATTTTACTTTTATTAAAATAAATGTATATATATATATATATATATATATACTGTGTTATCGCGTTAGCATCTCATTGCATGTCTATCGATGCAAATTTCTTACATTTACAGTAGTTATTGCTTAACCAAATAATTTTTTATGCAAAAAAATGTCAATGTTGTTTCAAAAAAGTTACGAGAAGTTCCGTGATCTGTGTTAGATGAGCGATGAGATCAGAAATAATGATTTGTCGTTATCTTAGGTAATCTATAACTAGATATTTGAATTTTTATCACGAATTCCTTGAATTCCTTCGCGCATGGTACAAAAAAAAAAAACGCAGAAAAAACCAACTGCGTTGCTCTTGAAAGAGAAACTGAGCAAAATCATGCAACATATAAAATATCGAATAATAGAGCGAAAAATTCGCGAATAAAATTATTGAATGTAAAGTAAAAATAAAAGCCAAGGAATCTAGTTGAAGGGAGATTTTATGTAACATTGACTGGTTTTATGTGAAACAGATTAATTAGAGAAGGTTGACTGATATAAGGAAAATAACTGGCTTCGCATATAAGACAGGATTATAGCAATTAAGACCATTTGGATCTACGAAGAGCGAAATAAGCCAGCAATCGCTTTCTCGTTATCTTTACGGCGAATCAACGATTCTGTCTGCCGATATGATCATTATTGGTAGTTTTTGGCTTTTATGTTTGGATTTTCCGTCTATCATGTTAGATAAGATAAACTTGATGATGCTGCGCCTGCTGGTATTTAAACAAAGAATTGCTACAGAGAGACAAAAATTTATGCATTATTTCGATTAATTTCGATCAATAAGGAATGATCATTAATGACACGAGAGAACATGATGCATTATGCATGCATGTTTTCACCTTTTTGCTTCTTATTTTCACTTTTCCTAATTTCCTACAATTTGTTATTACCTCGAAAAAATACGCTTTTCCCTTTTGATTTAATGTTATTCACCTAATGGTCTCTTTCGTATGAATTTCCATTTAACGTGCAAACGAGAAACTGCAAATGAAATACTTATATAAAACATGCCAATGAATAAGGAAAAATTCATTAAATATCCTGTTACGGACAGAATACAATTTATTAGACACGTGTACACATACTAGATATACTATCAATCAAAATATCCCATCTAGTAGATAGTATTATTTTAAAATTAAAGGAAAGTATTACCATTTTCCTTGTATCACCTGTTACTATTTTCTTTGTTTCTCTTTGTTCAATCGAAAATATTTAGGTCAGCTCGTGTGAGATAATTTTATTTAAAAACATAAAAAGTTCAAATATTTCGGAAATTCCAGAAATATATATCAAATATATATCTTGAAAAATGACAAAGTGGTAGATAGGACATTACAAATAAGAAAGGTAATATAGATAGTATTTAATTATATAAGTAGCACTCTTTTCACGAGCATCGATGTATTGTCACAACATACAAATATTTTTTATCATTGTCTTGTCACTCAACGACTTTTTTTAATCCGTTTTGATTAGAGTTCTAATCTGACCTAACTGATAGAATCCTCCCACATATTTTTTCCTTAGTTGCGTTTCCCCCCTTTTTCTTTTCTGGCCGATATTTCTCTTTTGACATAGAATAACGCTAATCGCAGGTGACCGCGAATAAAATTTCAATTCTCTATTTGCAAAACGTGTCGTTTCGTAACTTCAGTCCCTACGGATTGTAATTACGTACAAAATTAAAAACAGATCACGAATTACCGGAATCGTCAAACGTCGGAGTATGACCTTTTGCTTCAAGGATATGTTCGTTTTCGAATTTCTCTCTCGTTCTTTCCCGCTCGCTCTTTCTTCTTCCATTCCTCCCTCCTACTATTTGTTGGTTCAACGTCTGCGATTTACCTTTTCAATAAGCACAAGTCGAAATCAAAATTATGCGCTATACCGAAGTCAGTGATACGTGCAAGGAATCTGACCTTTACCTAGATAAGTTTGTACGGTTCGTTAGACAGCTGCCAATAGGGGAAAGGCTCCGACTGCTAATCGTCATTCCTTCCGCGCTGTTAACCTCGGGCTTTCTTCTTTGCGACATGACACCGTGAGTTTATTTATTGATGCTATTACCGGTAATAAATGTGTTTATGTGTACACAGGTGGAAGAATACCGCAACGATGGGTATTCGCAATAATGGGATTTTTGGCGCTCTTCAATGCTTACGCAATGAGAGTCTGCTTATCAATCACAATTACCGAGATGGTAGTTCCAATGCATAAAAATGTGACAAACGTCGTTGAAAATACTTGTCCGATTACGGATGATGATCGACAGGAGGGTGAAGATATGAGGCCATCGAACGCCAAGAAGTATGAGTGGAGCGAGACGATGCAGGTAAATATATATATGTACATGCATGTTCGCACATGTACGTATACAATGCCGAGTATAAGTATTAACTGTTGTTATTTAATATAAATTGAATTTAAACTCTTCACTGCTTCTATCTTATAGCTGTTTTATTAAATCTGTTATTTTATTCGCATGATATATACTTCGCGATATAAAGTATAAAACGTAGAGTGAAATATGCTGGAATTTTCCAAATACTTAAAACTGATACCACAATGATTATCGAAAAATGATACAATTAATTTCTATTGCCCTTGCGATAAAATGTAAATACATTGTACAATATTTTACATACATTTACATAATTACATGTTATATACATACGTAATTATAATATGCGTCTGTGATCTTTCTCCAATAGGGTATTATCTTGTCGTCGTTTTACATAGGCTACGTGATAACACATTTACCTGGCGGAATGTTATCCGAAAAATTCGGTGGAAAATATTCCCTTGGTTTGGGCATATTGGCGACTGCGGTTTTCACGCTGATTACACCATTAGTCGTGGAATACGGAGAAGCAGAAGGTTTAATTGTCACGCGTGTATTAATGGGTCTCTGCGAAGGGACGACGTTTCCAGCGTTGAACGCGATGCTCGCACAATGGACACCACCGGAGGAAAGATCGAAGATCGGTTCATTGGTATTCGCCGGTGCACAACTTGGCACGGTGGTTGCCAACTCTTTGTCCGGCGTCATTCTTCACTATTCGACAATGGGATGGCCGGCTGTGTTCTATGTATTTGGTGCCATCGGGGTTCTTTGGTTTTTGATATGGCTGGTAACGTGTTATAACAATCCAGACACGCATCCATTTATATCCGAAAGAGAACAAAAGTTTCTGCACGAAAGAATGGACGCTCATACGCATAAGAAACCACCTTCGGTGCCATGGAGACACATTCTTAAATCTGTACCGCTTTGGGCATTAATAGCGGCACAAGTTGGTCATGATTGGGGTTTCTTCACTTTGCTCAACGATCTTCCGAAATATATGAGCAGCGTGCTTAAGTATTCGATCAAAAGCAACGGATTCCTTTCTGCTTTGCCCTATTTAACCATGTGGATTTGTAGTCTGGTGACATCCTTTTTAGCCGATTGGATGATCACGAGTGGTATAATGTCGCGTACTAACGTACGTAAATTGGGTACCACCATTGCTTCGCTCGGGCCAGGAGCCTTCATTATAGGCGCAGCTTATGCCAAATGTGATAGAACAACTGTTGTCATCATGTTTACCGTTGGCACTACATTGATGGGTATGTATGTATATACTATATATATATAGTATGTATATATATAGTATATATGTATGTATAATACATATATACTATAATAATCGAGGAGCTCATAACAAAAATGATTCTTGTCATTTCCAATTTTTTAAATAACAACACATTTTAATTTTTAAAACTGATAGTCACAACATCGTAGAATTGAATTTTATGAAAATCAATTTTAAGTAGTACATAGTACTATATACTATATATTGAAATATATTGATCAAAAATTAGAGATCGTTATAAGCTCTTCAAGCGCTTATTTCTTTTGATTTAACTCGAGAAGTTTTGCTCCGATTCGATTACAAACTCTATTCGTTCTTTTTTTCTTTTTTACTCTAGGAACATTTTATCCAGGAATGAAAGTGAATGCCTTAGATCTAAGTCCAAACTATTCTGGCACCTTAATGGCTCTGGTGAATGGAGTAGGCGCTTTTACCGGTATTTTGACACCGTATATCGTTAGCGAATTGACTCCGGATCAAACACTTTCTCAATGGAGACTCGTATTTTGGATTGTTTTTGCTGTTTTCGTCGTGACTAACCTGATTTTTATATTGTATGCAAGTGGAGAAGTCGAATATTGGAATGATCCTGAATTTGTTAGAAGAGATAGGGAAGAGAGGCGGTTGAAGATTGCAAATAAAAAAGCAGAAAAAAATAATAAAATATCTCCTTGATACGGTTATAAATTAAGTATGATACATTTTTCATAATTTCGCGTGACAATCACGCGTGCTTTGATTCTTTTTAATTTGGACAGAATATACATGAAATACATATTATATATGTAAGGTTTGTGCATTACCCAAGTGAAAATTCAAACGTAAGAAATATATCCGCGTCGTTGATATTCATGACTATCTTATTATACTCGCTAGATTTTATGTTAATATAAAAATTATTCCATTTAGTGGAATTTTTATGGAATGTATTAGAGCCCTCAAAGCAATATTGTCCGTTTCTTTTTATAAATTGACAAAACATTCTTTATTTAAGCAAAATATTTTTATCGAATATCTCTTCTTTTATCACTCTTTATAAATATTGAGTATGATAATTATGCAATATTGAGTATGATATGATAATTTCTGCATATTTTTGAATTGAAGAGAAACAAAATATGATATGCGAATGAATTGAGTGACTCCAATATTGCTTTAAATTTTAGTAGTTGATATTTTTTTCTGTTTTTTTCTTCCGTCTAGTCTAAGTTCGAAACGAATGATAAATCGAACAACTGTGTAGATACATTTATATCAGACACACGTTAATGAGCGAGAATGAAAAACATTCGGTTATTACGTTACATCGACGTGTTCTCGCGACTAACGAGATTCAGTGTACATAAAAAATATTGTAACTACGCGTGTTAAAATAGGTGCGAATATCGCTAATGATTTTGAAACAGATGAGATAATGAAAAATTATACATATAAATGTATATATAAATGTTTAAAATAAAACACGTGCGTGTACATTTATACATATAATTCGTCTAACAAATATCAGCATTTGCCTTTTTGTTGCAGCAAAAATATATGTTTTGATTACTCATGCTTAATATTCAGGATCATGATTTGGAAGATCTTATCACATATTACACATCTCATTAATACAACAATGATGTGACATAAATAAAAAATGAATTTGAACATTTTATACAAATAATTTTATATAAACAAGATGATATGTTTTGTATAAAAGTAACTTTGACTTGTCTTTATAAGCAATAATGAGCAAATATTTCTAACTTTATGTTTAAACGTAACATACATTTAACACGACCGGTTCTTTTTAGTTTTTTCATTTATTTTTCTGTTTTTTACAAATATTTTTTACAAGTATCGCATTATTTACAAGTATTTTCATTTTAGTGATTCTTTTTTAAAAAAAACCTACTAATATAATTATGATAATTGCAATGTTGGTACTTGAGCGCATTGTACATACATGTCGAAAAGTACGTCCATCTCTTCACTACAAAGTATATACATTACAATGATAAAATTGCATATTAGTGGTAGATGGTTCTCTAATTCGAAGGTAACGTCCAAGCATCTGGTATGTCTACTTTTTTCTTCTCGTGTTTTCTTCGTTGACCCCTGCACCTTGCTCTATTCGGGCTCCAATCGACATTATCTTGGACATTCCACGTATTCGGCGCCATCGTGTAATCTGTTGATAGCGTATTTTGAATCTGTAAAGATTCCGTTTCACAAATGTTTGTAAATATGTAATCCACGTAATAATAGCTCTTTAATGTTGATTCTTCACGGAAAGCTTGCATAGCACACCATACGTGCGAGAGCAACCGGGGAAACCTAGAGAGCCAATAATCAGCAAACTTATCAGGAATATATCCAAGGTTTTCTTGAGCTTGTAGACTCAATTCCCTATAGTGATGTTTCTGTAACAAACCATTGATATCAATAGCAAAAAGCGAAATTTAAACAATTTCGATCCTTTTAATTAATTTCTGTATTCAAACCTTGTTTCGTAATGCCCTTAATAAATCTCGAACGCTTTCACCCCGGTAACTTCTATACTTTCGCAGATCAATTGCAACTTCTACGTCAATAAGTAATCTCCAATCTCCTTGTAATACTCGCCTGCTATCAGACTCTAATGCAATCAAGGCCGGACTGTCAATTTGCTCCTTTTCCACTCGATCGCTCACATCCTATTTCACAAATCGCGAAAAGTTGAGTCTCAGTGTAACAATTATAACAATCCAAATATAGAAAGAAAGTACGAAATAATATAAATAGAATACCTGAAAAAATGCAAGAATTGTAGCAGGTTCCCAGAATATTGGGTAATCATGAACCGCCATTACAGGTGGTCTTTCCGATGGGTTACTTGCAATCATTGCTTTTATAAGTACTAACGCTAATTCTTTGTCATTTTGAGAAATTCCATCACAAAGGCCGGACAAATCACTTTCACCACCTATGATATATTACGAGAAATTGAGTAATGTTATTTGCATTTAACAAGATAAACAAAAATTAGGAGCAAGTAAAATATTATATGTATTCTTACAAAGAATGTTGGCTTGCCGCCGTAATGGATCTCCGAATGGATGTTTTCCATCAGATAGAACGTAATAAAAAACGCAACCAAGAGAAAAGATATCCACGGCACAAGTAGTTCTGTTCCCATTTAACATTTCCGGGGCAATCCAACCATCGGTACCTGTTATACCTGATCTGCGTGAAAAAGACACGCGACCTAGTTGAAGCTTCTTGCACAAACCAAAATCCGATATCATGGCTCTTACTTCTCCGCGTGGACCCGGGGCTGATAGTAACACATTGTGAGGTTTGATGTCTCTATGCACTATCGGAAAAACAAATAAAATATTAAGATAAATCATCGATATACTCTATACTACTGTATAATATAAATATATTTATTCTTCTAGCGATTACAAGACAAAAATTTACCGATGTCAAGAAGATGTAGATGGGCTAATCCTGATGTAGCTTGTCGTAGTATACTTTTGGCAGATATTTTTTGTTTATCGTACTTTCCTGCTACATAATCCTGTAAAGTCGCTTCGGCTAGTTCTAATGCAATATATCTGAACATCCTATCTTGTTCGGTGCAGAAATATCGCACAACATTTGCATGCGCGTCTGACTCTCTGAGCAATGCTACTTCTCGGTCAGCAAATGTAAAACAATCCGGTAACAAACGCTTTACAGCTACAGAACGTCCATCGAAACTGCCTCTAAAAATATGTATAAAATTTCGATGCCACATATTTTGTGTATCTTAATCAATGAAAAACTATAGTATCTTCGTTTTATATTACTTGTATACAAAGGTTCCCTCGCATCCCTTGCCCAGAACTTGTTCGGTATCAAAAGTTATTTTTCCAACTTTAACCACTCCCTCACCTACATCCTCCGGAACTACGAGTGTGCTTGATCGCGCTCCATAATAATCATTGGTACTACTATTTTCTCGGGAACCCTATAATAGAAATTCCAATGACTAACTGCTGTTTATATTCTCCAGTAAAAAAAAATTCAAAAAATGAACCTGAGAAAACTGTTGAAACTCCTTAAATTGTGCGTGTAAGTACCAAAACATTCCTACTATACATCCAATCAATGCGATTAATGTTAATTTTAATCCTTTGTTTTCCTGTTGACTGAACCAATTTTTGCCCATTATGTAAATATTTTGCATAAACTCACGCCATGACTCATTATTTGCATTATCGTTAGATTTATCGTCATTTTGTAAGCTGAACAATGATTGTTTTGTAGAATTCAAGTATCGAAGAGGTAATGTTTCAATGACAGGATCGGATCGGCCAGTAATTTGAAGAGGTTGTTGATCTTGTAATTTATATTCAGCGGGTATTTCGTAGTGACCTGTTTTCCAAATAAATTAACAGAACTTGATCAGTAAGTAATATTTAATCTATGTTAACACAATACATGTTTTTCAATCATTATCATTACCTAACGTTATAATTGCCTGATAGCCACTTCCAGTAATAAAATCAGTATTGTCAAAATATGAATCAGACGGTGGAACATTCCCATTGTTATTTTTTCCTAATTGTGGTACTGATAATGGACCTTCAAGCAATAATCGACCAATATTACTCGATATTGTAGCTGTTGTTGAATCTACAAGAGATGGTAAAGCATATAATCCATGCCTGTGTTGACCGATATATAATGTTGGACTGCAAAAAAGAAACAGACATCATAAATTAATTTCACATGAAGCAATACCGACAAAAACTATAAAAATATCAATTACTAACAATAACTGAATGTTGCTCGGTTTGGCGAAACGTTCTAGAAGAAGATTTAAAGTTTGATCTGCGACACTAGTAAAAGGAACTGTTAACAAGCCATCTTCTCTTACGATGTACACTGCTATCACTGGGCTCTGTACATCCAGCTCCCACAGAATAATTCCTAATCTTCTATCTACGGTGACAATCCGTCCGGTCGAACTCGTCGCAAAATGAACCAGATCTAGAACATAAAGATGCTGTTATAATTGTGTTAATATATTATATATTATAAGAGTTTTATATATATTGGTCGAATTTTTTACCGTAATTTTCTATTCCTTCAGGTTCCATTTTTGTAGCAGTATAATCATAAAACGTAACATTCCATTTTCGATTCTTCTGCTTACTATCCACCATCATAATGTTATATTCTGTACGTCCCATAAAAACAGCATTTTGCATTTCTACAGGACAAGTATTTTTTACTTTATCAAATCCTAGAAGTTGTTCTCTTTGTCCAGTTCTAGGATCAATGCCAAACCAAGTGTCGATTTTTCTACCAGTATATAATATTCCATCACTGCTACGACATGGACTATTTGTCACAAGTTGTGGTATAGTGAATGGTAGTTTTTTTAGAGCTTCAGTTTCTGCTCCAAATACATACAAAGAGCCATCCTTTGGATCTGGTAAAAACATGGGCCTGAAAGAAAGTCAGAGCTTAATAGTACATAAATTACTAATAATAATAATACTATAATAAAGAAAATTCTACTATACTTACATGGAAGTTTTATCAAGATCAACTGGTACCTTGACAATTGGTTCTGCAACAAATGCTTAAAAATGGTTATACTGGTTTGACAAAACTTTTATCCTATGAATTATACCTATTAACAATACCATCGCTTTGCCGCCAGAGCACATTTCCAGAACGTTGTTTTATACCAACCAAGGAACCATCTAGTGTAGAAAATATTAAAAGAGGATCATCTTGCTCTGGTATTAATTCTGTATCTCTCTTTTGTTTGTACTGTGACACATTAATTTCAAATTTATAAAAGAAACTCTTTGAATATATACACATTAGAAGAACTAGAAGAAGAAATCAACATACTTGTCTCTCAGGAGGTTTAATATAATCTGATTGTTGTGATCTTTCAGTTTGATCACAGACATTCTCAATGAAAAGTCCAATGGCCAAAAGGATTAGTACCAGCTCAAATTGCATGATTTGTAAAGTATTTTATATAGTAATTAATAGGTTATATACTAATTCAAATGAACAAACGTTTTAAAATCAATAGGCTATATGTATAAAATGATAAGATATTCTACTTTTACATCGTTCCCTATAGCAAACGATGATTTTTCTCGTCATTTCGTCCAAGTGTTTTGATAATCTTCAGGAATCTCTTTTAGACGCCCTCCATCAGATTTAATTGGTACGGGAAATATATCATTACAAAATATACGTAATTAAAGTTATACACATGTTTGAGTATTGTGTAAACTTAACAATGTTTTCTTCAAAAAGCAACAGGAGTCTATGTCCACTACTTAACATTGCTATTCGTGTACATAAGTATAGCTTGAAAAGTAATCGTAAACTAAAATGTCACATGACATAAATATTTCAAACAAAAAATAATGTATACTTCTCGTTATACACAGTTTGTCTTCAAAGTTATTACATTATGAATGAGCTTAAACAATTTTACAGTCCATTACGATCAATTTCAAAAGTGAGGAAAAAGAAACGCAGAACATTGAACATTTAGACGCAGACTCAACGATATCGCGCATACATCTAATGTATAGACAACGTCATGGACACGTGGCTCACGTGCATCGCGTAATATCAATGCACATAATGTAGTAATTTTATGTCTAACAATAAGTATGAAACATTTGCTTATCAATTTACAATTGAATCTTCTGCAATTTGCAATTGTATGCAATTACAACGCAAACGCGACAATTTCAATACCTAGTTAATTTTGACATTTATGTCTCAATATACGAAGTTGCCATAACGTTGGTAAATATTGCACGTAAACACAATAGAGCGTCCACATCTAATATACGTAGATTTTGTAAAATGAGGCGAAATAAATAATTATGGAAATATGTAATTCTAAAGTATTAGCATCGTTGGTATTAAATTCAAGGCAGTGTATAAAAAAAAAAATACACTTCGACGATATTATTACGTGAGTATGATATCTATAGGTGCGTGTATGCGCACACTCAACATATATCTAGATAAGAACGAAAGTTGAGACATTGAGAATAAATGCGTAGATGTTCCCTCGATTATGTCTGGCACAAAGAAAGATTGAAACGTTAACACGATATCGTGAGGAAATTGTAACATGATCGTCGTCATAAGTGTGATCGTTATTTGTAGTGATGCACGTTAAAGGATGTTTACGAGTCAATTGATTATCGAACCAGTTCGTTTCAACCATGAACGCTAAACACAGCCCGAGGAAAATAACATTAGCCATGATAAAAGGTGAGACTAATTTAGATAAGTAGGTAAGACCCGATAAATAAGTATCTATTTTACAGAGTTAACGTAAATAGCGATATGACAAAAGGTACTTGATCGATCGTTTGTTTCTCTTTCGGCAAGGTAAACCTATTGCAACTTCAGTTCCTGTAATTCATTACCATGCTAGCAACGACGAATTGGAAGAAATATATCCTAGCACAGACGAGGAGAAGCAATTAACACCCGAGTGCGAAAAGATTTCGTCTAAAGTCACCTCTAGTCCGTCGAGGTGTATCCATGAGTCGGACATCTCTGAGAATAACTCGGAAACGCGATCCGTCAGTGCAGAGAACATTCTGCTGGAAGGTACGCCGCCGTCTCTGGACCCGTGGAAAGTGTTCTCCGACATTAAAGGGAAAATCACCAAGACGTTCGAGGAGAAACTGTCTGAGATAAAAAGCGATAAGAAGAAACGACGTAATTCCAAGGCAGAAAGTTCAAGCATCAGTGATTTAGAGGATCAGGGATGCGTTACACCCTGCGACGAAAAAGCAGACGATATTCGTAAGAGAGGCAATGTAACCAGATATGTAGGTTTCTCCCAAGTAAAGACCGGCCTGAAAGATAAAAGTTTGCAGGATGAGTCTGTGGAGAGTGGCATCGAAGCTTCTGAATTTTCTCAAAATGTCAGTGAAGATGTTGCCTCTTTGGCGAATGATCCATCAAATTCAGAACCATCTTGCAACAATAACAATTATACCGTCTTTCCACAACAGAGCTATACGTACTCGGTGGCATTTTCAAAGAAAATAGACTTTAAGACTGTACTTTCACAGTTGATTAAACAGTTAATTTGTCAAGCAACGTATAAATCTATTGCTGCTTTCATTGCCATTTCTTGCATTTATTATGTTATTCCATTAGCAGAGTATTTACTGGGATTTATGATGGGCGTCTTCGTAACTGTTACGTTCTATGATATTGTAACAAAACTCAAAAAGATTTTAACCACTATGCCAGATGAAGGATGTCTTCCTAGTCCACCAATACCTATCTTAGAGATTCCAGCTGTTGAGGAACATGCTGTGGTTGAGAGATATCAAGGTTGGTTAAATGAATTGCCTTATAAGTATGAACCGAATAATTATCACGTGGCACGCACAAAGTCAGTTTTCTTTAGATTGGAGGGAAATATTTTGCGTATTATGGAAACCAGGATGAAAGTACCAAAGAAAGCTGTCTGGGACGAGCCAAAACATAAATTGAAATTCGTTAAAAAAAGAGTTTATAATTTAACTGAAGCAAAGATAGAACTTCTTCCCTGTGGGCTTATCAAAAGAAGAAGATGGAGTAAAAAATATCCAATTTGTATAACCCTTGGAAAGAAAGCGCTGATTTGTAATGTAATCCTGAAGAGTACAACCAATGATGAATGTTCGATAAATAGTTATAAGGTGGACCTAAAAGAGAAGGTCGGATGTAAATCCAATAAAAAATATACAAAAAAATTAGATGGAGACACGCAAGACGAAAATGAAATTTTACTTGTCAATATGGAACACGAGGAACCGATTGTAAGACGAGAAATCTCCGAGTTCGTAGAAATGGAAGATACAGATGAAGACGACGACGATAATAAAAATTACGATTATGATTCAGCTAGTGATTATTTTGACAACGAATGTGTAAAATATGAGGATTGTTTTGTAAATAGTAAAGAAACAGAAAAACATGAAGAAGAGAAGTTAAAGAAAAAGAAAAAGGATTATAAAGAGCAACAGAAGGAGGAGGATAGAATAAAGGGAGACTTGAAGAAAAGTTACACTTGTACTGTTAAAAAAAGGAAGAAACGAAAAGACATACCAAGTGAAACAAAAACTTGTAAAAAATCAATCATAACAACATGGAACAAAAGAAAAGATGACTGGGAAGAGGATGAGGAAGAAGAGGAGGAGGAAGACGAAGAGGAAACAGAAGATGAAGAGGAAGAGGAAGGTAAGAAAATAACAATGAAGATAAATGTAGAAAAGGATAACGAGGAGAAGGAAAAAAGTGGACGGAAAGAAAGACAAGAATTAGAAAAATTAGAAGGAGAAGATGAGGAGACAGCAACTGATAATTATGGCAGTTATTGTCATGATAGAGTACATAAAAAAAAAAAAAGAAACAGAAAGAACGAAGAGGAAGATGAGGAAGAGGAAGAAGAAGAAGAGGAAGACGAGTTGGAAGAGGAAGATGAGAGAGAGGGGGAGGAGGATGAGGAAGAGGAACATTATAACGATGATGAAGGAAAAAATAAATTGAAAATATTTATTTTTGCTAGAACTGATCGTGAGAAAGAAGATTGGTACAGACGTTTAGTTTTAGCTGCATCTCGGTCCGTTAAGAAGAATGATTCACTACTGTTCACGATCGATATATCGTCCAATATGTCTAGCTCTCAATCATCAACGCAACACAAAATCGTCAGCGCAGAATCAAAGAGCTCTTTTTCAGCTAATAATTCACACGAAACTGTACCTGAGCTTACTTATAATGCTTATATGGCAAAGTACATGGATAGTAATTATTCGCCAATGTCAGAAGGTGCAATTTCCACGTCTGCTGAAAGTACACTTTGGATGAATTGTTTAATAGCTCGTATACTTTTTGACGTACGCAAGTGTCCTGAAACTATACATCTTATACAGGATAAAATACAACGCAAGTTATCTAATATAAAACTACCATATTTTATGGAGTGCCTTTTGGTTTCAGAGATAACAATAGGACAGGCAGCTCCTGTTATTCACAGTGTAACAAAGCCAATGATCAATGAAAGAGGTCTCTGGCTCGATTTAGATATAACATACAAAGGTTCTTTGACCATGACCGTTGAAACAAAATTGAATTTGATGAAATTAACAAGAACTGGATCGGTTCCTGATGATACGATTATTTCAACAAAAAAACCAAATGAAGTGGTCACTAGATCACCAATTTTTGACAGCGACGTGGAAGATACACCAGAAACGTCTACAGAGGACGATTGTGATAATTCTAGAACGCAATCGTACAATGTGACCAAAGAAACAACGTACGTATCAATGGCAATATCATTTTATATCATTTTCTTAATCTATTTTGTTTCTCTTTACTTTTTCATTTACATTGTTTGTTTCTTGAAGATCTACGCAATCGTCAGGAAAGAAGTTTCTCAGTATGGTCGATAAAATAGCTGCAAATAAATATTTTCAACATGTATGTTTTGATGCATTCTCTTATAATCAGTAATATCCAGATCGATACCTCTTGATACTTATTGACATTTTTTTGTATTTTTTCAATTGCCAGGCAACCGAGTTGTCCTATGTTCGAAGAGCTATGGAAGGTGTTTCAAATACGGAGATTCGATTGATGGTCACCGTTTCAAGTATTGAAGGTTGTTTATCATTAAACATTCCACCAGCACCGTCCGATCGTTTATGGTATGGTTTTAAACCCGTACCAAAAGTAAGTCTCACCGTAAAGCCCGCAGTTGGTGAGAGAACAGTTAATATCGTTTACATAACAAAATGGATTGAAACTAAGTTACTCAGGGAATTTGAAAAAGTGGTTGTTTTACCAAATATGGACGATCTCATTTTACCGTTGTGTCCTAATTATCCTTATACGACAATGCGGTAGTCACATAAACAAAAAGTATTAACTATCGTGTCGTGTTGTACATAATCCATTGATAAATGAACTACCATGTATATCCGCATTTGATTCGTAATCGCAATGTAGATTCGACCAGCAAATGACAAATATATTATCGTTGCAAAATTTCGCGTGTGTACGCTTTTCGGATAGCATTATTAACGCGATATATTCTTCTTGTATGCGTATTATGATGAATTTCACACTATGTTGAAATTGAACAAAGATGAAGAAACATTTGTGACTATTCCAAAAGCAACGAAAACGGATTACGAACAAATCGAGTACTTCCAACGAAGAATTAAAAAAATTAATAATGACTGAAGTTGTACTAAATGGTAATTAATTTTTTTTCCTAAACACTGTTTCTTGAGCATCGAATGAAGATATCAATTCGTAATTTTAAAATTTCACACAAATTTTCAATATATCAATTTTTGATCATTTTCTTGGGACCATGCATCGCGTTATTCCTTCGTTGCGGCAATGTATAGAACTTGCATTGTGCAAAATAAAAAAAGGACTTAACATGTAGAAGGAAATCCACGAACTGCTGTTTTTTATTTGTGACAATAGTATCTCAACGACATCAGTGATTATTTTGGAATTAATGGTATCGATTTTTGAAAAGTAATATGAACTCGGTATGAATTTGACAGTAAAAATAAAATGCTTATTATTTATAAGCATTACTATGATGCAGGATTGTAAATTGATCATTTCATAATAATCAAAATTATAGAATGATTTAAACGCGTATATTTATCCGTTTTGAGAAACATAGCATAATTGTAAATTATTTCTACACTGCGATATACTGATATTTTGTGTGTGTACATATTCCGACGTGGCCATTAAATTAACATTTAATGCAAGTGAACTTATACAAATTGAAATTTTAATCTTGTATGCAATTATAAGTAATATATGAAATAAGACCTAGGAAGAAGTATGTGTGTGTGTATTCATAGTCGTTTGAATTTCTGGATTTTTGATTCTTTTATGACAGATTAGATTAAAATCTCAAGTACACGTCTCATTTTTGATAATTGTTATTTTTCAAAGTCGCTTAAAAACTAGGGATGAAAAGTTATAATAAGAGACAAAATCGAAATTGTTACTTGTATTGCTAAAAAATTGTGTATTTCTTCACGATAAAATTTCCAACAATATCACAGTTTGGAGATCGATATTCTTACAGCACAGAATAAGAAAATAAATTATTTACAGGCATTTCGTTAGAACTTGGAAACGCTAACTCTGAAGAACACACGGTGCAGTTTCCAATTCGCGGACTGCCTTCGCCCAAGTTTCTATCCTCGGTGCGCAAACAAGAATAAGATCACCAAGTCTTCGTTTAGCCATTATCACAAACTCGCCTTGTCCATGACGTGCATCGCAGGCAGTTGGCACTCTTACACGAACGTTTCTGCGATCACGGGAATCGGTAGTATCTGCATCGTTGTTACTCTGTTTCAAAATCCATCAAAATGAACAGTTAATTCACACACATGAGCTTAGCTTTCAATGAATTTTATGATTTTAATATATCATACAGGCTACCATCATACTATAACACTTCTATGAAAACATTATGATCTACCTATGTATGCAATTGCAAAGAAAAAGATACAAGAAAAAGCTGTTACCTCGTTCTCCTCGATTCGACGTAAAATTTTTGTTACTCTAAGAACGAGTTCGGCAGCTTCCAAATTTGGTTGTCTTTGGACGGCGCTCACTGTACCTCTGGCTATGAAGTCGCTTTGACAATAAGCCTTGGCCAGTTCATCCATAGAACACGGTCTACAATCTTCTTCCTCATCGTTAAATCGTCGCGACAATCCCTGCCGACTATCAATATATCGTAATTCTAAATCATACTGCAATCTTGCATCATGTTCATCCGACACAAACTCCTCCGCTTCTATGTAAAGCGCTGCTGGCTGTTTCTTCGCGTGAAAACATCTATGCGAAGCTACATCCTTGCCGTCTCTCGGTGAATATATTGACCGAAGTTTACCACGAGTTTCCAGATATACCCTTATCGGTCCTGAAATCTTGGTACACGTACGAAAACCAGATAATCGAAAAGAGCCATCGTTACCACTCGAGTGTGTGTCGTTTTTTTTATAGACGTTGTCTTTCCCTTTGTTCAACTCGTAATTAACTTTTGATACGAATCCAGCCAAAACGGGGGGTGAGAGAACAATGCGTAAAGCTCCGCGTGGATATCGCCAAAGTATCGTTCCTCTGGAGCATCGCAGATACACTGGTCGAACACCACGGCCTCCACCTCCGCTGCAACGTAATCGGACATGGAATTAAATGTACATCCTCTCACATGTAGAATTATAACAATATTGTATTTTAGTACGTTATATATATTTCAAAGAAAAAAGATACTCGACTAATTTACGTGTAGCTTTATCTCATCTTAATTCTTCTCTTTAAAATTTCTAATTGAAATAGAATTACAACAATAGAAACGGCTCTTTCACTTTTCACGATGATAAGAGTTATTATCGATAATTGCAGTTGGCCACGTAATCGTTCTTTCTTTTTGGCCTGTTCTCTTTTTCTTTCTACTTGTGCATATACATGCATACACAGAGATATATAAATACGCATACATAAGTGCACGTAAGTCACTCGTTCTCCCTTATAGAGGAGAAAGAGATGATAAATCGAATGCTCTAGTCTCGTACGATCTTTCTTAGGTTTGCTTGTGTTTGTTCGTTGGACGAGGAAAACCGGTTTCACCGTAAGTCGGGCGACTGGTTTCGCGAATAAAAGTTTATATGTATATATATGTACGTGTGTATACATACATACATATATATATATATATGTATATATATTTATTAGATACACATTTTCATTCCCCGTTATCAAGAAGAATTTAAAAAGATGTAAATGAATGTACAAGTACATAAATATAAATGAGAAGGTGGAACTCGACTTTTTTTTTTCGCGAAATTGGAGGGAAAATAATTGCGCAAGTTCGTCACTTCAGAATAAATCGTTGGAAAGAATATCAAATAGAAATGCAATCTTTCGTAATATATTAAATCAAATGCGCAGAATTTTTTGCGAATTGATAGAAATCAAAAAATATAACCAGAACAAAGAATACTAACCTTCCAATCCAATCGCATTGGTCAGCAGCTTGAAGGGCAACATGCTCATAGGAAGGGGCCGATGACACGATGCTAATGAACATCAGTAAAAATAGCAAAAGCATCAAACAACCTATGAACGTGAGCGTTCTCATTTTTCCAGTTTCCTAATTTCGTCTCGACTAAATTTGTCGAATTTGCATCTCTGCAAGGCAAGATCTTTCAGTCCGACACTTGTTAAGATTCCAGGCTTGATTTAATCCGTGGCAGTGTATGATCTCAACATTGTTAGCTCCGTTTATTTCTTTTTTAATTTTTTTTTTTTTACAATTTCACTGAGAGAAAATGCATGTATATGAGTACGTTTTCCTCGCACACATGTACGTTAAATATGCTAGATGAAAGATCTAGATGTTGTGCTAGGGAAAAAGATTAAACACAAATGCGTGTACAGGTGGTCGAGTCAACAGCAAAGTTCTCCTTTCTTCCAAATATAAATATTTCACTCTTCTAACGTAATTTCATCTCCGTTGTGAGAAAGCGCGATGCTTGATTTTACATTAAGTATCGTTGTTAAGAAAAATACAAATGGCATAACGACGATGGTAGCAATGGCCTAGCGTTTCAAAGGCACAAAACACATTTGATAGGGAAATATCAGATAAATCGAAAATGTCCTCTCCTTCCATTCACTAGCGTAAACTACTTGCTCTTGTTCTTACACTGCGTGTTGTTCGACGAACGACTGTACGATGATGTAGACACGAGGAACGAGGCGGAGAAGATTCGAAGGATCATGCTTACTATCGTCGAATGCGTCGAAAATCGAGGTGTTCGATCACAAGGCAACGTTACAGCACGGTGAGCAACTGAGCAACACGCGAATCTCGAACGGTTTGATCAGCTATGCGTGCCAATACCGTTTACACAACTATTTTCGAACTGTATCGTTTCATTGCATACGCTCGCTCGCTCGCTCGCTCACTTTCTCTCTAGCCTGACGTTCTTTACCATGCTCGTTAGAGTCCACTTCGACTCGAGTCGACTCGTTTTACCTCGACTCGCTTCGTCTGTTGACTCTCACCCTTCTCTCCTCTCTCTCTCTTGGCTGGCTCATCGAGTGGCTTTGTCATGTTTCTGTTCTCGTTTCGTCTCGTTTTCGCTTCCTTTCGTTTCTATACTTTCCTCCAACGTGACACAAGAACTGCTGATCATATTTGTTACTAAAAAAAATTCATTTTTTCAGTCCTCCAACGTGACACAAGAACTGCTGATCATATTTGTTACTAAAAGAAATTCATTTTTTAAACAGATATTATTTCCGTCTAACAACGCAGCAGCTCATTTAGAAAATTATACTTTGTCTGCTTAAAATATCCTTATTACTGCAATGAGATACACAGCTATTATAATTACATTTTACTTAAATTCTGAAATCAATCTGGACATATATATGCAGGTCATTTACATATAATAATAATAAAAATGGTACTGGTGTAAATAATAGTGACTGTTTAAAATATTTTTATAACCACCGCGAAATCATGACAATGTCCGGTTTCATTATACAGCTAATAAAACCTCAAAAGATTTCGATATAATGCGTATAATATATAAAAATTTTCTGTGACAACTGTTTGAATATTTCATATACGTATGTATGCGTTAAAATACGTAAGAAAATTGCGCAAAATATTTTGGTTCATGCCGATGTACGTTTAACACGTTCCTTCGTGATGCATAACAGCTCCTTTTTCATGCAGTTCAATCTGAAAAGGACAAACATTCTTCGTTTCATTCGTCTTCACTTTTGCATCTGCGTTAGCTTGGTTAGCAGATAACGCAACGAGAAGTTATCTCTTACGCTTCCGTGCAAAAAGTTTCTCGATCCACGTATCCCTCGACGAATTGAACGGGACAGGGATCGTAAGAACGTATACCCATCGTTTTCATAGCAGCTCTATAACCTTCTAATGGCAAAAATTCTGAATCGTGGAAGAGAATATTCTCGAACATTGCATTAAGATGCCTGAGTAAATGAGATGAAAATTAAGTATACATTACAGTTTTTTTAAACACTAGCCGCGAAGTGACACACCTTTCCGCCCAAAGTAATCGTGGCTCTTTAAGTCCCGCCCTGAACAATATCAAGTCGTCGAGCAATTTATGCAGGTATTGGATAGGGTTCGATGGTTGATGGACAATCACGTGCGAAAGGAGGAAATGGAATATATCGAAAATGTTCCTTTCGTTCAAGTAATTTTGCCCCTCAGACGTTGTACAGGACGCTTTGCTCTGTAAAATTGATCTACGATGATCTGATGAAGGAACATCGACGAATTGAGCTTACTTCTCTATTGGACTGACATCGTGCTTGCAAAGGGAAAATGCTCAATTTTTCATTTTCTCTAACGTCGTGTTGAGAATGTTCGACGTTTTCATCCATGTTTCAGCCACTAAAAATTTCAATCGTCACTGACTAAGATGTCAAATGCGCAGTTAGATTTCATACGATTGTAAAAATGAAGATTTTATCCTGACAATGGAGATACGTGAAATCAAAAACGTAACGCTCGATGTTTTCACTCGTGTATACGTGTATGACGTTTTAGTCAGTTGTTTATTCGCTTATGCACGAGAACAATCTGTAAAGTATAATATATGTGTATATGTAATGAATATAATAGCCGAATTTCTAATTTTGAAATAAATTTCAAATATACTCCCTGAAAAATAAAATATTGTTGACCAGTGAGTGGAATTGGTAAATCTTTGTACATGCATGTCGTAGATTAAATAAAATACTAAAAAGAAAGCTAAAGATTTAATTTCACGAATGCTGTTATAAAAGATCACAAACTGATCCATTTAACTAATTTTTTTACAAATAAAAATTTCTTCAATTTATGCACATTAAAACACTAGCACCATGTAGCGGTGAAATAGTAGAACTAATCGTTATTTCCGTCCTTGCTGTACGTAATTGAGTTCCTTGTCTGACTCGCAATATATATCCGTCCTTGTTGCACATTACGGTGTTCCTTGTCTGCGAATAAGTTAAGTGCTGCCATCTGTCGGATTTTTCTTTTCGTCCTTTTAGTTCCAGGAGTAATCGAGAATTCCTCAGATGGCGCCACTATCGATAGACAAGGAGCGCACTAGTGTGCGAGAAGGAGAGCAATAGATTTTAGTTTCACCACTACGCAACGCTAGCGTTTCAGTGCTCGTAGATTAACTAAATTTTCATTTGTAAAGAAAGCTAATTTAGAGGATTAATTTGTAAACTTTTGTAATTGTATCTTTTTAATTAGATCTTCAACTTTCTTTCTATATCCAATTTAATCAATAAAATGCACAAATAAACATTTTTAGAATTAAATTGCAGATGCAGTTTGCCGACAGATGGCGCCACCACATTCAAAACTGGACATTACACACTAATTGCGAAAAAAATTGATTAAGCTGATTAATTTGTGACTAATCTTTATAATTGCGTTCAGAATTAGAGCTTCAGCTCACTTCTTATGTTCCATTTGATTCGTGACTATGATTTGTGTAAAAATTTGCAAATTATATTCAATTTTTTCGCAAATTGCGTTTAATTTAAAATTTGTAAGAAATATTATGCTTCTGCAAATTCAGTTAGTGTATAAAATATTTTTTTGATTGGTTTTATTTTAAAACTATTGTCACATTTGTAATTGATTCTTTTGAGAAAATCAAGCTATCGTTTGGATCAATCATATTGTTTAAGAACTTTATTTAAGA
>KQ435714.1:1650729-1664420 GCA_001276565.1 Melipona quadrifasciata | reverse complement strand
GTATCTAGTCTATCTTAGAATTATTTTTACATTTTCTTAATTAATAATTTTATATTTTCTTTCTCTCTTCCATCTCTTCCTTTCTTTCTTTCTCCCTCTCTCTTTTTCTTCTTAGATTTTGCTAAACTCTATCTAGCAAAATGGCATTTGGTTTCGATCGAATGGAAAGTGGAACGATGGAATTCGTTTGGCATTACGTTTGATCAAGACTGCGCTAGAAAATGTACGAGAACGTGTGCGGTCGAGAATAATTTGACAGGAGTAAATGTTCAGCGGAAAAAAAGAGAGAAGAGCAAGTTGATGATGCTGCGTGATTCCTATAATTTTCGCAGGGCTTTGTTTTGACAAAATAACAAGTGGGGGTGGGTGTCGGTTTTCACACCCGTGGCTCGACGGGGCCTCTTTCGGGAATGTAAAAAAAGGGCAGAACACGAAACCGGTTCCGATGAATCTTTGTTATAGGTGCCTGCCCTCGCGCCTCACCTTCATCCATTGCATCTTCTGAATAAGGACTAAGTGTACCAGTACCGTAACTAGCAAACAATGTACCCCTATTGCTTTATAAAAATTGGAATATCATTTCCACTTTTATAATCATCTATACATAAGATTAAGCTTACAAAACGGTCTTCCAAGTCTACGAAAAAGAACCTTTGAAAATTTTTTAATCATCAGAAATTTTTATTTTTGTAAAGATCAAGAAAGAGCAGGAACCTTTTTAATGTGTTCCTTCGGATATTCTATATTTTGTATTTCTGCGTGTCGTATGTTTTTTAATTTTTCACTATTGCATAAAAATCCGTATATTTATACTATTGTCACCGACTGTCACGGTATAAAACACATATAAGACAACTATCGTTTCGAAGGTGTTATAATTTCACATGGAACGTGTCTGTGTGAAAAAGATGAAAAAGAGGCAGAAATTGATCGATAAGTTTGAATGTAGTTTGCTAAAAAGGTACTTCTCGAAAAGCAAAGAAAAAAACAGAGATCGACGAGAGAGAAAGAGAAAGAGAAAGAGCGGTGTTGAGTTGTCGTCGGCAAGCTCACTTTGATCGAGCACTGGATGCACCGGTACACACCTGACTTTTAGCGATAACATTTCGTTCTAAAGATATCGTTATCCCTAATGGGTACACGAAACGCGTTCGAAGAACGAAGAACTGTTATCGCGGCAAACAGTTCGATTTAACACATTTAATTGAACAAATTCATTCTCGAAAGATAAATGCCAGAATTTGATTTGATACAGATATTTACTGAGAAATATATATTATCTAAATTTCTTAATTTCTTTCACTTCTTCGTGTTTTAATTCCTTCGTTACGAAGGGACAACATTATTCAAATTGTTCATTTTTAAATGACTTCAAAATAATTTTAGTTAGTTAGTGCTCACTGTGACACGAATTCTCTATTCTTCGATCTTCCAATACTTGTAATCATTACACATAATGAATACACATAATGAATACACTGTACTATTGACGATCAAGATAATAAATAGTTTAATTTAGAAAATCTTGTCCTTTGATTCATATGCGTATATAGCCATAAAGTAATTATACATGTCAACGTATAGGTACAATTAGGGTATCGAGCTACTTAATTGCGACTGACCGGCAAGCTGTGCCAGTTCGCCCCCGTCCCACCCGTCATCGAGTATCTGTGTACACGAAGAGAGAGATACGTTGTCGAGTCGAAGGATTCAACGAGTCGGTAAATTAATAAATTGATGAATGAAGTGGATGCTCTCTAGCTCGGTGTAGTCCGTATTTCATGGTACATACGATGTCTATACAGCCTTTTTATCTTATTCCTATATGTATGTGGCTCTTCTTGAGCAAGCACATTTATGGCGCTTTGATCAAACGTCCTCGGTTCGTTGTGCTCGCACGCGATAATATAGATTGCTCGTAACATACATCTCTTATTGCACATACAATAGGTGCACACATACTACGTTAACGTTTCTCTATCGTTCCTACGGATCCATGATGGTATTAATCTTATCTTTAAAAATATTTTCTCTCGTAATCGTCATTGTGACGTTCGTTCGCGATTTTTGCAATCATCTTTATCCTGTTGGATCACATCTTGACGATCTGTAAAAAATAATTAAATCTCAAATGATTTGGTTTTTTGGTTTTCGGTATCAAGATGGGGATAAATAGGAAGACACGACATCGATTGAAAATTTTGGTCATTTGTGTAAATTCGAGCAATAATAATGAACATGATCACTCTCCGAAAATAGCTTTTCATTAGTAATCTAACTGGGAATTTGTTACTAGCGCGGTTGTCAGTTAACTCGATAATTCGATATCGATCTTACAGGAATAAAAGTACTATGTGCGATGTTAAAAGTTGAGAGCTCAGCATGATGTGCACCCCTACAGCGCGTACCATTTTGTCCAATCGGCCTGATTAACGAAACGGCGCCGCATAAGTGCGAATGCACCACTTTCAAACCATCGGTAAAATATCGGTCTTTCTCTCTGATTTCTCTCGTTTCTTTTCGCGTGTTTCATCAATTTATCTATCTCATTTATGTACGTCGGTATGTGTAATTACTTACAGTAGTTTGATGACGTAAATCAGAATTTTCAAAAATCCTTTTGTGGACTATATACATGTTGCTGTAAAATATCGAAATAGATACAAAAAAAAAAAAAAGTGAATGGAAAATTTAAAACATACTAGGATTGAAGTTTTAATTTTACGTTTCCATTATGTAGTTGTACAAAATTTCTATATTCTCGTATACAGTTAGTCGTTAGTCGATAGCGAATACATATACAAATGAAACGAAAAAATTCGACGAGACCGGGTTTCAATTTTGGTAGGATCCACCGTGCGTCGGATCGTGACAACCTTCGCGCCTATTTTATAAGCCATTCCCTCTTGAATCTTCTTACGACTTCTCCGGCTTGATTCCCCAAAGTATCAGCACTATGAGCATGCAGTCAACGAAGAGGAAAAGAAGAGAGAGTAAGAAACATCTCTGAAACCGCATTCGTCGCGGCACGATGGCGCCCTATGGGCGCCGTCGCACACTCCCTACTATATAGCTACGATGATAGACCAGGTACGTAGCTTCGAACGTAAAATCTTTACGAGCAAAGTTTGTAAAGCATTTACAATGATTTTAAGGGTCTCAAAAATTTCGACACGCAGAAGTTAAATAAGTTAAATATTTGAACTATGCAGTATTATTAAACTGCATTAGAACGTAGATAACTAATCAAAGTGAGAAATTTCTGTCAGATGAAACGTATTTAAATTTTATTACAAATGATTAAACGAATTAAATGTTGATTCCTCAAATGTGTTTTCTAAACACTACTGGACAATATGTTACAGAAACTAATAACAATGCAAAGATATATCTGCGCACAAATGTAATGAAAAAAAAAGAAATTGACCATATCGATCAGTTTGAAATTTCATAATTATCATATAATAATTAGAATGTTCGGCTAGAACGAAAAGGCAGTGCAAAAAATTTCGCTCGGGTGCCGGAAGCTAAAGATACATCGGTGACACGTGGTATAGATATCTTTGTTTCTCTCTTTTGGATAATCTCCAGGCGGCCTTCTCTGTCTAACGGCCGAAGTGCTACAGAACCAGCTCTCCAATAAGCGGTCAGTTCTTTCCGTAGAAGGACGGAAAGAACCGAACCTGATCAGCCTGCGCTCTACGGCCGACGCGTCTCGCCCTACGTCACAGTGAAGTATGTGCTCTCGAACGTAGAAAATGGCTGCGCTCTTCGCTACCTCAGGTCGGCGCAGATGTAAATACGGCCTGTGGGTCAGCTTAGTGTTTGTCGCGAAATTTGTTTGTGGTGAGTATGCTCGCGGCTTGTTTTGCAATTGTATGTACGAACAGTGTTTTGCGTAAAGTGGTAAGTGCATATAGTATATGTAAGTGCCAAATGTATCAAAGAATCGATCGGATGCGGTTTCTAGATGCGAAAACGATTAATGTATGCTGTTAACCATTGTTCGCCTTTTGGTACACGAATGAATGTGTGTTCTGTCGTTTCTATTTTCTCTCTCTATCTCTCTCTTTTCCTCTCTGTCTTTTCACACTCCTCTCTCTATCTCTCTCTCTTTCTCTGTCTCGATCTTACTCGCTCTCGTTCTGATTAATGATGTTTCAGCACTACTTTTTCTTTCAACACATTAACAACAAACACACATCTGGCTTTTGAATGTTTTGCGAAAGCTAAAGATCATAATACGATAAGATCCCAGACCAATCTTGCTTTTTAAAAAAAATTTTTTCAACCAAATATTATGTAGTATAGCGATTCGAGCGGCAGTTCCGCGATATGTACATACTTAATGCGATTCCCTTCGAACGTCTACGTACGTATCGGTTTTATCGGTTATTATTTGCAAGCTCGGATTTTCGTAAACAAACTTGAGTTTCGATGGTCGCGAATGCGTAGACTGTGATTCACTACACGCAACGAGTGTATTTTTGCAAAAGCAGTCCTTATATATCAAAGTAAAACGAACTCGTTCTTTACCCTTGACTTGGAGAAGAGACAAGAGGGAGAGAAAAAGCGAGCGGTAAGCAAGAAAAACGAGGAGGTTAGGCGTTAAGGTTAGGGACTGAAATACCAGCAACAGTGTTGTCCCGTCGCTTTTGCACGCTCCTAAACGTTCCCTCAACGGTACGTTGACTTTTTCCTACTTTTCTTTGCTTCTTCTTTTTTTTCTTTTCTTTTCTTCACGTGACTCGTCTCCATTGGTTTCGCGTCACTATCCTGTATTTCTGTCTAGTTGTTTGTTCCTCGTAGCTTCTGTTCAGATTAATTTTAGGCATCGCCGAAATTGCTTTCCCGAGAGAAAGCCGACCGATTCCTCAATTTCCAAATTCGTCCGCTTTCCTGGAACAAACTTTGACAGGTTGGACGCAAGTTTGTTACTGTTGCATTCAGATTCCGTGCTATCTCTAAACACCGTTTAAATTCCATTCTTTTTTCTTTATCCTTTGTCCGTCTCACGGCGTATCGTCAATGTTTAATAATTACGCCGTTCAATGACTTCTGTGAATGTTCATTGGTTCCAAGCTTCTTTTTTAGAATCTTTAGTAAGTATAAAGTCAAAACTAGGTAAACTTTATTTAGACCGTGTCAAATTTGTTGTTATCTTATAAAAATAAATAAAAATAGAGTGATATCTTTCAATTTAATTTTTTTGTTCAAATGTTCAAAACTTACCAAAAGACTAGCTTAGATTATATTTGAATCAGATTTAAGTTCAATTTTAATAAATTTGTTTAAACAACAAATTGAAATAAGAAAGTGTAACGTGTATCTTTTTTTATTAAATTTTAAGTTTTTCTTTTACATAGAAAGAGACTGAAGTCACTAAATTGGATCATTACTTTTGATTCTTCCCATGACGGGCCCGTATCCCATATCATTGTTTCCTCGTTGTTGTAATATATAACATGTACATAGATCATCGTTATTCAAACAGACAGAGCAATTTGTCTCTGGTTAAACACGATATTCATCGCGCAGAAGATGCGCCATCATGTTTTCTGTATTCTGCGCATACCAACTAAAACCGTATTACATATATTTTTCTATTTACCAATAAAAATTAAACAATTAAAGTAAATAAATTAAACAATTCAAACGGTATTGCATACGTATATGTACATTATACATGCATCGTTTATTAGCTTTAGAAATTGTTGAAAAGCGGCTAAATCTTTTCGCTTGATAAATATACATTTAGAATAAGATATGTTATTAGTTACTTCTATTTCTATACTCCGGTTCTTGTTTTGTACTCTTTAATTCTACAAATGTTATCAGCGTATGTTAAGGTTGCTGTGTAGTGATTTTTCAACTCTGATGCTAGGTAAATGTTAGTCGCACCAAAATAAAATGGCGTAATGTCTAACAAAGAGACTTGAATACCGGTTGAATTGTCGATTACAGAGTAAGAGACATAATCAGTCAAGAACTAATCTATTTGATTGGATTTACTACTTAGCAATAATTATATCGACGTGTATTTTATTACCTTCTATGTGTGGCTTTAATTCTTTATACAAAGAATTAAAAGTAATAACCGATTTCCAATTTTATTGAATATTTTAATACCTGCTTTGTATTAACATCTTTTTCATCATCCGTAAAAAGTTGAGATATAAGTATCTAGTTGAAATACATTGTGTTGTTAATGGTAGTTTACATTAATTATTTCGCAAAGACGTACAGAGAAAAGTATCTGGAAATTTATCGAAATGATTCAATCTTATTTTCTATATTTCCTGATCTCTCTCGCATTGAACAATCTCTACCTTCGTGAAATGTATATCGATTATCGTACATTATACGATTTTCCTTTGGCACTTGCGAAACAAGCAAGGATAAAAGAAGCATGTGATCGAATCCGTACTAAACGTGTTTTACCTCTCTTGGAGATTGTCGGATAATCGTGCATCAGTGATTTCCTTGTACGGTGCGATCGGCGCACACGGGGCGTTATTATGCCGTAGGCTACAAAACTGGTAGGTTACGAACACATGCTCCCAACAAAATTCGAGCTTACGTTATTATTAATAATAAAATTAAAAATAAAAAAGTTGCTCAATTCTTTTGTTCTTTCTCCCTGTCCCTTTTATAAATTATTATTATAATTATGAACACTGGAACATTGTATTATTTTAATGTTATACAGTATTTTATTATATATTATATTGATATTATAATAAAGGATTATATTGCATTTTATTTTACAACATTTAACCTTAAATAATCTTAAAGTGTATTTGTTTGTATACACATTTTCGCATGTTATTTAGATTAATCTATGATTAATTCTGTTATTTAGATTAATCTATAATTAACTTTGAAAGCTTATATATATTTGTATTGTTTTTTCCTTTACCTATATTTACGAGTATGTTACTATATGTCAATCCGCTACAAGAAAGTGATAAAACAAACCAGAAACACATACATAATCGTTTTCAATAAAATTTTGTGTTGTTTATACCATAATTATTTTCGTATCACTGTAAGAATTACAATACTCTCTTAATGTCTTTCCTTCTATGAATTTAATCATTCGTATCTGAAATATTGATGTATCATTATGATAATTCTAACAATAATGTTATTTTTCAGCATTAGGACTTACATGCTACTGTGAAGGACATTGCCCAGATGATAGAGAAAATGGAACTTGTGAAGGTAGACCTGGTGGTCATTGTTTCAGTGCAGTAGAAGAAGTTTGGGATACAGAATCAAAAGAATATGTGCCTGAATGGTCATTTGGTTGTTTACCACCAGATGAGCAAGGTTTCATGCAATGCAAAGGATACCTCGTGCCACATTTTCAAGGGAAAAGTATAATATGCTGTAACAAGAGTGCATTGTGTAACAAAGATGTATATCCTGATTATAAACCCCGAACTACCACAGTACCTAATCCTATGGCCATAGCTTCGAGTGCACCACTTATAATATTGACTATCATTTTATCTATAACCTTAATAGTAATTTCAATAGCTATGGTGATCATATATCACAGATACAGAAGAAAAGAAAGAGGCCCTTGCCTAGTGCCTTCTCAGGGAACACTTAAAGACTTTATTGACCAGAGTAGTGGCTCTGGTTCAGGATTACCTCTTTTAGTACAACGAACTATTGCCAAGCAACTAGCCTTGTCTCAGTGTGTTGGGAAAGGACGTTATGGTGAAGTATGGCTTGCAAGATGGAGAGGCGAGAAAGTGGCAGTGAAAGTATTTTTTACATTGGAAGAAGCATCTTGGTTTAGGGAAACTGAAATTTATCAAACTGTGTTAATGAGACATGATAATATTTTGGGTTTCATTGCGGCTGATATCAAAGGCACAGGATCTTGGACACAGATGTTATTAATTACAGACTATCATGAAAGAGGATCGCTACACGATTATTTGCAAACCACTGTTCTGGATCATCATAGCCTTTTAGCAATATGTCTTTCAATTGCTTCTGGAATTGCTCATTTGCACACAGAGATTTTTGGTACACGTGGAAAGCCTGCTATAGCTCATAGAGATATCAAAAGTAGAAACATTTTAGTGAAAAAGAATGGTGAATGTGCAATTGCTGACTTTGGTTTGGCAGTAAGATATATAAGGTAAATACATAATTTGCAAATGTATTTTAATTACGCGAACGCATGTGTTTATATATGTATAGAATGAAATAATCATAATAAGACTCTATTCAGTACTTGATTTGTAATTTGACTGTAATATACATAAAATATAAGATGATAACGTTTTATTTACAGTGAAAGTGGAGAAATTGATATTGCACCTAACACACGAGTGGGTACCCGTCGATATATGGCTCCAGAAGTTTTAGATGAAACTTTAAACACATCTTCCTTTGAAGCTTTTAAAATGGCAGATATGTATTCTGTTGGTCTTGTGCTTTGGGAAGCTTGTAGAAGATGCGTTACAGGTGGCAAAAGTTCTATGGTGGAACCATATGCTTTGCCATATCATGATGTTGTTCCAAATGACCCAGATTTTGAAGATATGCGATTAGCAGTTTGCATAAAACGGTTACGTCCAATAATACCAGCGCGATGGGAAACTGATTCGGTAGGAAAATAAAATCAGTCATATCGTGTGATATCTTAATATAACAATTGTATTAAAACCAAGTGTTTTTGGCTTTTGTTACAGATCTTGTTTGCGCTGAGCAAGTTGGTAATTGAATGTTGGCATGCGAATCCGGCCGTTCGTTTAACAGCGCTACGCGTGAAAAAGACAATATCAAAATTACATATTGATAATGCTATTAAAATTGTGTAACATTCGACGATATTTGTCGAATGTATTCTATCTTACCGCTAGTAGCTGAGAAGTAATTTCTTCCCTTGTAAATAACCCGGTGTACATAGATTTATTGACAGACTGCAAGCCTGAAGACTGAATATTAAGATTTAAAAATACATGAAAACGTATGGATGTGCAAATTTATATGATCAAATGAATGATCAATTGTAAATCAAGAAAGAAATTGTGATGAATGGATGTTGTGTATGTGTATATATTTTTTGTTTTTAAGTGAAATGTGAGAAAACATGATAATGCCAATGTTTTAACGCGCTTCACTCTGTTGAAATTTATTGAATATGTAATTAACGATGGCTACTACTTAGTAAGGATAATTTTATTTTTTTTCAGCCTAAGAAAAAAAAAGAAAAAAGAAAGAAACATATATGACCGCTAAACAGAAAATTTCAAATAAATTTAATAGCAGAAATTTATAGAAAAATGGAAATATCGTTTTCGATGATAGCATTTAAATTTACCGTATTTATTCAGTGTTATGAATTTATACGTATTAAATCCCACCATTAACAGAGCCGTGTTAATCTATAATATTTACATGCCTTTGATATGTTTGTCATTGAAATATTACAATGAATATACAGTTTTAATCGGAAAATAAGATATCTTGCAAGATATATGAAGTTTTAAATCGTTTGTAGATAAAAGTAACGATTTTACGTTAAGTACGTATGAAATATGTAGCGATTGTAAAATATAAATATTTGAAATATTCTTATATGTCAGAATATCTCGAAATATGAGATAAATTTTATTAATATTCAGTTTCCATAGGTTCTTTTTTTTTTATTACGCTTATTACCGAATTCTAAAGTAGGAAAATTATTTTTCACTAATATCAGTTTCCGTTGTCTTGATTACGTTAGTACTGTTTCCCTTTATATGATATTGTATTATCTACATTGTAGTATATAATTTATATCTTTAAATTGACAAATGAGATATATTATTTCGTCCACTTTGTCAATTGTTAAATTTTAAAGCTGCGTTTTGCCAATGCAATTTTATTCGCGAAAGTATTTTGTAAGATTAATATTATTTTGATAAAAATGCAAATATATCTGTTTTAAATGATTGGGTTCAGCATATCGGTGAAATTTACTTCGAAAGTTACAAAAATTTTTGTTAAAAATTGTTATATGTATTCAAGTTCTGAATATCTAATTATAGATTGTCATCGTATACAACCAATTACGTGACTGGTGAGTTCGTAAGTTTTCTATGAAAATGAATTGTATCTACGTTGAAGTTATAGCTAACGGTTGGTTGATTGCAAATAATTAAATTTATATTTTTCACAAGTACTAAATTTAATATTATTTTCTTCATCCATACACGCAATACTTTTATTTCTTACGATTAGACAAGATTGTTGTCCTTGTTCTTCATCTATCTGAAAATGGTTATACATTGCGGGGGAATTTTTTTTTCTCAGTTCTGTTGTAAACGATACATACGTTGAACGTAAAAACGTCGTTCGAATAGAAGTTTCACGGGTAGAAAATCAATACACACTTGGTACGTAGTATGATTATAAAGTTATAAAGATTCAGGAGTAATGTTACTAGTAAGATAGAATGAAAATTTCAACTATCAAATTATCATAACGAGTATTGGACACGGATACTTTTAGACACAAATAAAATAGGAGAAATCGACATTGTTCTAAATTATATCACTCTATTCTCTATTTTAACTGTATCGAGACTGCAACTTTAAAATATAACTTTTCGTAAAAAGACTCAGATTGTGTGATTAAATTTATTTGCTAATGTACGTCACGGACGTTTAGTCCGTAATAGGAAATTTGGTTCTCAACAGTTGACAATTCTGAGTTTTGCATGGAAAGAGACGCCGCGGCGCTTTCCACTTCCCGGTCTGTTTCGATCCGCCATTTTTTGGAGCAAGCGTGCGGTTTGCCGTTGTGTTTTATCGGAATTATTTTACGGAAATACTGACTTGGTAAGTGTTCCAATACTCTCACTACGTTTTACACATAATTTGTTATAAGATAGAGCTAACATATTGATATAAAAATACATTTACATGATTGCAACAGTGGAATCGTGTAGTTATGGTTTATAGCGTCGACACGCAGATATCCGAAGCACGCCATTTCACGTTTATTCAGTTTCGTAATTCCGTGTATAAATTTTATACAAGCATTTCGCTTTGTTTTTTTTTTTATTAAAATGTAAAAAGTAACTGATCTGTAATAGTATGTGATATATTTATCATTAAGTTGTTTTCTATATCATTACGGATAAACCGATGCCAGTCGAACTCGTGGTACATACGATTTACGTTGCCGCATATTACTGATCCAGCAAATTTTCATTTCGATACTTCATAATAATTTTTTACAATGATAATGCTTAATACTTTACAATTTTAAAATGTGAAGCATGTACTTAGCATAAACTTAGTCTTGAAATTCGTTGTACGTTATGTATCGTATATTGTTTGAATCGCAGAGGTATTAGCGTATATTTTTATATAAGAATTTTATACAAATATTAGTAATGTTAATGATACGATTAATGTTGATCATGCGTGGTATTGTCGTAAAATTGTAATTAATAATTTACACGATGATAATCGTTAATTTAATTTTCAACATTTTTTCGTGAAATGTAAATTTTTATAGTCGCATGTGAAGCATTTTGATATCTTTAAAGCGATTGTATATATTTACGAGTTTTTCGCGTGTGCGTCATCTAAGAATAGTTCTTAATACATTAATATTTCGATATCGCATGCGAACAAACATTTTTTATATATATATATATATATATATATATATATATATATTTATATACTATGCGTTACGCTCAAAGAATGGAAATTTAATTTATCCCATTCTGAGAACGAGAAAACGTAGAATTAACATTGGTAAGAGGGAAAAATAATTAATTTAACGTAGAAATAGTTCCCGCGCCAATCTATTCGCAATACACGAAATATAGTTAAAGGTATGTTCGTGATAGGTTTTTGAACGCATCATTCTCACGGTTTGCTGTACTGCAGTTTTCCGATAGGGGCCACTACCTCGACGTCTCTCGCACTAGCGGACGCGGCAAGTGAGACGCCATTGTTAGATTGCGTTCTCTTGTATAAAGTCGTGTGTGCCTATTATCAGCGTTGGTTAACTCGTTCGTTGAAAGTAGTACGCAGTAATCTTCGGTGAGTGTGAGAAATCGTACGGTGTTTGAACGTAAATTTATATATAATAATTAGACGGTGATCGTCAATACGGACATTTCCTAGAGTTGATGCGCCATTTCGACAAGGTCGGTACGCTCTCTGTACTACGTATTTTATAACGTACTACTTGTTCATGGCTTGTGTACCATTTCATTGTCCAGCCGAAGCAGAAACTAGAAAAATCATGTTATACCATATCTAGAACTTGTCGAGCTAATATTATTCGCTAACATTTGTACGGGCAAATTCGATTTTTTGACGAAATTTATGACCTTCGAAATTCGAATTCGTTAGCAAAATGGTGGAGAAAAGATCACTAGAGGGGAAATCTAAACAATCGCGTCATCGTTAGTTTTTCGGAGTTGTATTCTATTTTTTTTCCCGTGTATTGTGAAAACTTGCGAATATTACGTTTTAATATTCGACGTTTCGTTCGTTTTAGCAGCAAATTAATTATTTGTTGGAAATACGTAGTGCAGTACAATGCTGAGTGGCGTGTGTTGGTTGAATTATGTTGCCAATAAATAAAAACGCAAGAAATCGTGAATATTCTAGAAATGTTAGACGGTTTTATTAATGTTGTTGCAACATTGTATTTATTTTCTTGATTTACTATATGTTTGGAGAAATTATACAAGTCAGTGATGAGTAATATTTGAAATATTTTTTTTCTTTTGAAATTAGGTTCTAGAACGAGCCGAAAATGCCGGGTTTTAGTAGCGTTGGCACATTTAAAATTTTCATCGGCAATTTAGCCGACAAAACATCAAATGCCGATATTAAACCTCTGTTTGAAAAGTATGGCAAGGTTGTAGAATGCGATGTGGTCAAAAATTATGGATTTGTGGTAAGTTCTTTTTTATTCCACACAATGTGCATTCTTGTTGTAATAATTTGCTTGGTTCATCGTTTTTGCTTCATCCTTACCTTACACGTAACTCTGTTGGATGGTTACATCTTATTCCTTAACTTGATTTTTTTTTTTTTTTCGTTAACACGACAAATATGTTATAATGTAATTTTCAACAGCATATGGAGAATGAAGAAGCAGGGAGAAATGCGATACAAAATTTGAATGGACACATAGTTCATGGACAGCCAATCAAATGTGAGGCTGCAAAGAGTCGTAAGGGACCTAATACTCCCACAACCAAAATATTTGTTGGCAATCTCACAGATAATACGAAAGCGCCCCAAGTGCGCGAATTGTTTGCCAAGTATGGTACCGTTGTAGAATGCGATATCGTGAGAAATTACGGGTTCGTCCATCTAGAAGCAACAGGTGATGTCAACGATGCCATCAAGGAACTCAATGGACAAATGGTGGATGGTCAACCGATGAAGGTTCAAATTTCTACAAGCAGAGTACGACAAAGGCCAGGAATGGGAGATCCTGAACAGTGCTATCGATGCGGTCGCGGCGGCCATTGGTCCAAGGAATGCCCGAAAGGAGGAATGGGAGGAGGACCGGATAGAAACGGATACAGAGACCGAATGTTTGGACGCGACCCGTATCCTCCACCGCCGCCACCACCGTTCCTTCGGGACCGGTTAATGGGTGGTGGCCGCTTTGGAGTAAGTAGTTTTCTTTATTTTATAATT
>KQ435714.1:1640428-1650706 GCA_001276565.1 Melipona quadrifasciata | reverse complement strand
AAATTTTTTTTTATATATATAAAATATTGAGAATAGGATGGTTTTATTCTCAATATTTAGAAAAAAAGAAAAATTTATTATACAATTACGACCATTCGTAACAATATGTTCTTTTGTTTGTGTTACAGGATTACGAAAGCTACTATGACAGGAGAGGCTTCGAGGACACCAGGGACCTCTACGAGAGGCGGTTTACGGGTATGACAGGGCCCTGTGACATGGGAAGTTCCATGTGCGGGCTTGACTTTCCACCAATGACAATGCCACCTCTACCTCCAAGACGAGACCCAATGCCTCCTATGCCTCCTCTAGGTATGGGATCCATGCGCGACACTGGCTTCTCCCGTGGTAACGAGTATGGCATGTTCAGCCGCAGATCACCCCCTCCAAGTGGCAACAATGGCCGGTTCAGGTGAGTAGAGCCAATGTATTGACTGCCCATTCGTCCGACTTAACATTGTGAACGTTCCAGGCTGGATTGAGAGCTCATGCGAATTGGGGTTCGGTTATTCGTCGACATTTAACAATTATTTATTTTATCGTGCATTTTATTCTTTTCTCTTGTGTGTATTCTCAATCTCATACATATTTTTCAAAAGTTTATCTCTCTCTTGAATATATACGTATATTATTATTTTATGGAAAAGTGGCCATTTCTAAATTGCATCGGGTGAATACGGGTTACTCTTTTCGTTCGCGACAAAATTTTTGCACACGGTTAATACCGTTTCACATTTGATTGTTGCTACGAAATTTCCGTTTTACCACAACTCTTCTTGTTTTATTTCTATTTTTTTGGAAATAAAATCACATGATGTATGTATGTACGTATACGCGTGAGTGTGTATATTCACGCGTATTACGCACAATACATATGCACATACGTATCATATAATCATATTGTGTATTACGTTACACGTATAATTTTTGTTTGTTGCATTACATAGTTGATACAGCGATCGATATTGTTCCAATCCATGTAGACTGTCGACCCGATGCCCACATGAGTGCAGAGTCTGTGTTATAAAATGCTAATGTGTATCATGACGCTTGGACGTTTCTGTACATTCTAAATTTCAGTGCACCTCAGGCTGCGTACCATCTTTGTCCATGAATGCGGGCAACCCTAGAGAGACAGTCCCGGGCCAGCGTTCAAGTCGTGCAAGAGTAAGTCTTTGACCACTTTTGTTAGCGAGTAGTCATACCTCGTTCTTGTCGCTGGCGCGTTGTACATCAGCAGCTTCTATTTTCCTCGATGCCAACAAAATCCGGGTCTCGACTGATCGTACCTTGAACATGTCGACTGCTCTTCTAGGGATGTCCCTGTTCATAGACTCTCTTGATCCATGGCGTTAACTGCGAGATTGGCCTGTATGTCTCTCATAAATCCTTTGTGTTTCAAGCGCTCCTTATTACGTACATCACTCAACCGGGAGTGGCGCGGAGGCCTGGGATGAAGAAACGTTCCTAAGGAATGCGAACTAGATTTCTTGATCGCACTACCGCGAGCCAGGATGCGATCCTACAATTCTAACAAACTCTCGTACGCTGTAGATAGAAAAGAAAAGAAAAGAAAAGAAAAAAAAGAAAAGAAAAAAAGGGCTGGCGCGATTTTCAGGAACGGCGCCTATCGATTGTCTTTGAAATGTCTCGTAAGTAGAAACCAGCTCTCCAGACGCATTGGACAGTAAGTTTGTTTGTATGTCGGCGTTTCTAATAGTTGTTAAGGCCAGTTTCATAGATACGCTTCGGAAACATCCTATTACACGTGCATCAGTTTCAATTTTCTTGATTCCGACTAATTTCATCATCTTTTTCAATCGTAATTTTTCGATAGCCAACGTCGTAATTTTTCGATAGATGTAACTATCATTCGTAAAATGATCGTGCCTCGTAGAGAGAAATTACGAATAGCTTCATAGATAGAGTTTCGAGTTCTACGTGGAGGGAGGGGGGTAACGTTGTCGTGCACATGCTGTGTGTATTCCAATAGTTGTTTTTGTTTCCATGTAATCGGGGGAAAGTGTGCAAATTTTTGATTTCCAAGTAATTTGTTTTTACGTTTATTAACGACAAAAAAAATTTGTTCCAGCCTCGCAACGAGTCAAAACATTCTGTTATCTTTCTTTCTTTCGCTTTTCCCTTTTCTTTCCTTTTTTCTTTTCTCTCTGATTTCAGTTTTATGCAAAACTTTCTTGATTTTAATTTTACGTTAAAACAACGTAAAAAAATTGTGTTGATTAATTTAAAGGATTGCACTTCGAATTGATTGAAAATGTTAAGTTATCCGCGGAAGTTTCATGAAACCGGCCCCGCGTATCTACAGTATCAGTGCGAAGAGATGTACAAAAAGCTATGAAAACGCGCATGTATAGACGGACATTGACACAATTACACACTCATTATGCAAGCATACATATACATGCAAAAAAATACACATAAATTTATGCAGAAAGAGCGAGAGCGTAAGCACACGCGGGAGAGAGCGAGTGAGAAAGAGAGAGATAGACGGGAAGGGGGGAAAAATTTTGCTTCAAAATTACGATCCATAAGTTCTTGAAGCTGACTTCTACTCACGAGGTTCAAAGCTTTTCATGTATGTAAATCCATTCGCAAACTTTCAAATAGAGAACAGAGTTGATTGAATTTCTCAATCTTTCTGAATACTTTGAATTTGTTGTTGCATGTAACCTTATTATCCTACATGATCCCAGCCTGGGCTGCAAATGGCTCGTTACGTTCTCATTATGTAAACTGATTTATAATTTGAAAGTCGCATGGGTTAAAAATCCAGTCTAACGCTGCCTGCCTTATATGACTGGCTAAAAGACAAAAGAAAAAAAAACCAAGAAAAGAAAAAAAAGAAAAAAGACGAAAATATCCCATGTTCTTATTGCTGCGAATCTTGTATTACGCGTCCACTTATTAATTTGTTTTCCTTCTAGTAAATGTACCTCGTATGAAATAAAGTGGATAGAAATAATTGGTTACTGCTTGCATTCAGATATTTTGGATATAATTTAAGTACGCGTAGCTTGACACATACAAAACTACACATACACGCACAGCATATATAAGAAATATAGGTTTTGAGTACTCATTCGATTTTGAAATGATAATTGTTCCCCTATCTCGATTATCAGCTTAGCGTGCGAATGCACACCATCTTGTACAGGCTCAATTTTTAATTACGTATACATATAATTTGTATGCGGTTGCACAAGCATTCTTCCGAATAATTTATTCATCGATACTTTACGATGCATTTCTCCAGCATATATTCGTCAGTTAATAGACGTGCATTCGAATGGAATAGGTGGTTAACTGTAGATAAATAGCATCTTCCGAAATTGTACACGAGCATATTTCATGTACATATCCGTAATATTATCCGTCTATATCGTAAATATACGTTCTTCTCTTTCCTTCTTCAGTGGATTGTGTTCACCATATTTGGTCGATGGTAGTGTCTTCGTTTATTTTGTACATTATCTGAACGTAAAACTGCCTATGAAAATGATTTCTTGCCGAGCCACTTCTTTTTTTTTAACCACTTGTAACAGTCATATTAGGCAGCACGCGGATATTTTTCTTGCATTATCCATTATACAGGGACTAATTCACAAAGTTAAGCCTTGGACAAGGGAGCAAGTATGGTGTATATATTGATCTTTGATCATTCGTAGTTTCGATTATTTATTATACCGCTGTTATAGTAGAGGCATGTACGAGGACTTCAGCCGAGATTCATTTGAAGAGCGTAGGTAAGTAGACGTGTCAATTCGGGTTAAAAATTGATGCACACTGAAATTGTGTGTCGAAACGTTTCCAAGTATTCGAGTGTCAATTTAATTAATTCAGCTCTCTTCTTTGTACGCTATGATTCGCCGAATTGCCTTTTCTTCGTTTGTGTTCTCTTATTATTTCATGTTATTGATGGAATATTACAATGGAGTATCATATGCTATTTGTAGAGAAACTTCAATTAGTACTGAAGTAAAATTGAAACTTCACGACACGTAAAAATACAGAAAACTTCAATTGCCATGAAAAATCATTACTATTGGTAAGTCGTTAATAAGATCTATTTAATTTTTACTCACCTATCATTGACTACTTATTTAATCGGTTCAATTCTACTTAAGATAACAAGAGAACATAGTTGAAGAAAGGCAAAAGACAACGTATATATTTTACAAAGAAGAGGAAAACAGAGAATGCTCGTAGAATGTGTGTATATATATATACACACACACGAAATTTTTGTTGGCAAAAAGATATACATGCTACTAATACACGTTGCCGAGAATAATTAGCGAGAATAACGAGGAAAAAATACGTACTCATTGCGGTGTATTTCCATCAAGTTTCTCCCATGAGTAACTTATCTTTACCCTCGTACCTCCAAAAGAAAAAAAAAAGCATATACCGTATACAAATCGTTTTCTCTGTCGGTACGTAGATAGTACGATTTCTTTCTTTTTTCATATGATAACGCGACGTATCACCCTTGTCTACTTACCTATCCGCCCTTTTTTTGTATCTCACAAGTTGCTCCTCTCTTAGCTCGTGTGGTTTTTTTTTCCCGATCTCTTTTTTATCGATCTCGCATAACTGACGTAGATTCATTTTGGTTACCAGACCGGGATTACGAGGGCCATCGCCGTCGCGCCGGTTCGCACCATACTAAATCGTCGCGTCGGGCTCGGATCGGTCTCTGTCGGTCTGTCTCTGTGTGTCGGGTCTGTGTCTGTCGCTAGCAGGAAGCCTCGGGACCGAGATACTCTTGGCCGTCTATGTCTGTCGATCTGCACGCGCGAAGATCTACCAATTCGCCCGCTCTATCGGGAAAAAAATATGTACTCTCCCCTTAAAAAAAAAAAAAAAAAAAAAAAAAAAAAAAAAAAAAAAAAAAAAAAAAAAAAAAAAAAAAAAAAAAAAAAAAAAAAAAAAAAAAAAAAAAAAAAAAAAAAAAAAAAGAAAGAAAAAAAAATAAGAAAACAGAAAGCAAAAATGAAAAAAAAATAATACGGACGTATTAAGCAAGCAAAACACATTTTATGAAAAAATATTTTGTCGAATTGCAGGTTTCTTTTTACTATGCCGTCGCCTTTAAAATATCTCCTTTTATTATTATTATTATTATTATTTCACATTTCTCTCTTTTTCCTTTACTTTCATCAAAATTTCCCATGCACACATTATATACATGCATACGTGCGCGCGCGCGAGTGTGTCGTGCGTGTATATGTGTAAGCGCACACGCATCTCGTTGCGACGTTCGTCCGCTTTTCTCCCGTGAAAATCTCCTTTATTATCGGACCTGTATCTGATTTTTTTACGCGTGTATCGATTCAAAATCGTCGAATTTTCTCTTTTAATGTAAGAAAAATATATATTTGTCGTAGCATCCTCCTACCGAGAAATTGCTCCTCAACATGAGTTTGATTTTTTGAATTGTGTTTGATTTTCTTTCGAAATTGGAGTGTTATTAATGTAACAAAAAAAAATATATATGTAATATCGAAGAACACTGGCTGGTGGGATGATGCTTTTAACCTTATATATGCATAGATGCATACGTATGTATATATATAAACATGTGTATGTATATATGTATAATGCGTATACATACATGCGTGTGTATATGTATATATGTATGTATGTATGTATGCATATGTATGTCGCGTCGTATTCGATGACCGTTTCTGTGACGACACGCCACCTATAATTCTTTTTTCATCGTATGAAACTTTCACGCGCTTCTAAAGAAACTATCGCGATCTGTGACAAACGAAAGACTTTTTTTCGTAACACGCCGAGTATCGAGTTCTGATAGCAAGAATATCGATCGATTTGAACTTTGATCATAGCATAGAGAGTGAGTGGTGCAAAATTGGAAAGTATGAAATCAACAATCGCAAAGATAACAGACAAAGTATATATACACCGGGTCTTTCTTTTCACGTAAATTAGCTGGGCGTTTCCCGACAACACATCGTAAAAAAGAAAAATTACAAAATCGGCACAACTGCGTTATGCACGATATATCCTTTATCATCGCGCTTCGGATCATCCCCTAGTTAGTTTTGGCAAAAACCGAGTTTCGTGATGCGTGTATAGAAAAATGTGTTGTAAATGGCAGAGAACGGTTGTTCGATATTATGCGACGATAATTTCCGCCGTTTTAGCGTATTAAGTAACGGCCAAAGAAGGCGACGATCTGCGTGCGTGTGATTTACCAATATCGTTTAAATATTCCTCCGACGTATATAATCATAATGCTTTCCGATACGAGAATAATAGAGATAAATAATGTCGTATTTATGTATAACTTTCAAGTAACAAGAAAAGTGCGTGCGGGTTCGACTGTCGGAATCGGTTCCCGATTACCAGACGAAAAGAAAATATTTTACAGGATAGAATTTCAGAGACCCAGTAGACTCACTCGTAAGATGCGTCGATTCTGTATGGGAATCTAAATCTCGGTCGTGCGAACATTATATCGTTAATCTGTAGTAACGTAATATCGTTTTATTAACATATTAGAATTAATTATCGTGAATAATTACCGAAAATTAATACGGCAATCGCAACTGCGTTCCGTTTAGCTTATAAATACATAAATACATAAAAATACATACACACTTACTAAAAAAAAAAAAAAAAAATACACATGCACGCGTGTGTGTATATACACCTCTCAGTGCATACGTACATTACATACATGCATACGTACATACATATAGTTACACATATATTTACATATACAAACAGACATAACACATACACTTATATATATAAATATAGATATACCGATTATCACCGTTTTTTCGTTTTGAGCAGCGTATACACATTGACGACGTGTGTAATATCCCCCCCCCCCCCGTTTTTCCCATGGTCCTTTTTTTCTTTGATGATACGATCTGTTTTCAGAGGTAATTAGATTAATGATAATCATACTAATAATGGTTTAAAGAAAGGAATGTAATAACAATGTATTTGTGAAGATTCACAAAAAAGGCGTTTCGTGTTCTTTAATCATCATTTGCACCGTTTTTCGTCACTCAAGTTGATTGCCACCAACCCCTTCTTCCCGTACAATCCGAACATCTGTTATACAATCCCCATCACCTCCGTAAGATATATTGTCTAAGAAGTTACACGCCCCGTATAATTCGTTGGTTAAACGGATGTGCGCGCTTTTTACTGGCTTCCTGCGTTTCGTGCGTTATAAACGTGTCGTCGTAATCATCGGACACACGATATTGACAATTTCTTGGAGAACCGAATATGCGTGTCGTCGGCCTTATTTTCGTCGTCGCACTCTCTTTATGAAGTAAACCGGCCAACATACACGTGCAGTGTGTCTCCGCGTAGTTACGTTCCCCACATTTCCTGTTTTTTCTCTCGTGATCGGGCGAAAGAAAAACTTAGATTAGTTCTCCCTTCTTGTTTCTTAGTTGCATATTTATACAAAAAACTGATATGTAATTTTATAGGCAGAACTATTTTGGGTAACTTCTTAACAACTATGTTCTACTATATTCTGTTGTACATGCAGTAGAGTTGTTTCTGTTTCGTTGTTTCTTATTTGGATACAAGTGAACGATTGTTCATAAATATCGTGAAAATAGTAATAAACATAGTCGAAATATACGGTGAACAATTGTATCAATTTTGTACACACATATACACATGTATATGCATTTTTCGCTGCTCACATGTTGGTATGTATTTTTTTTTCTTTTTTTTATTTTATTTTATTTTACATGTTCTCGTTTGTGAATATCTTGTTGAATTTCTTATCCTATTTTACCAGTTAACGATTACAAAGTGTTAGACTTTGCTCTCTAATTGTAGAAGCAATTGTAATAATGATAATAATAATTTCGATTAGCTTGACGATAGCAATTCAGCAATTTATGTTGGAAAAAGATGTCGAAGCATAATCCGAGTTACCATTTCTGCAAGAGTAAAATGGATATGAGGGAATTTCACGCTATCAAAAATTATGTATATGCGTTTTTAGATACGTAACTCTTTTAGATACGAAACTCTTGGGGAAAATAGTTACTGAGAAAAGATAGGCAGGCATATTCGAGTAATCTACATACGTTTCAGTTATCTCAGTTGATGGTTACGTAATTAAAAATACATGCGAATGCGACGTCTGTTGTTGACGCGATTAGCACACGCGAGAATAGTCGACGGAACGAGCCACAAAAAAAAGCGGAATCTATTGACCGATACATATACACGTATGTATGTTGCGTCATCGTGTTCGGAACTTGAAGCATGATTTCGTCCCATGTGTGACGGCAAATTCGATCGATCAAGTCGTCGAAGATTACATTCTACCGGAGTTAACACACGTCGATCGGGCAACGTCTGCGGTGATCTGACGTTATTTCGTAGCCTTACGAACATGTACTATATATGGTAGTCTCCGCCGTTGAAGCCGTTGCAACCGTTCAAGTTGAGATGCGTCGTCGGGGTTGCCGAGATATATGCACAAACTCTCATAACATAAAAGGTCGACGGTATGAGAATTCCCGAGCCAAGTAGCTATCGGAAATATGTACGAGTCCCTCCACGAATAACGCAACTGTATCAGTCGCTGTGTGGTAAATGACGCGTGACGCGCGACTTTCGAGAAGTGAAAGATAAAGCCAAAAAAAAAGAAACACGTATTAAAGGAAAAGAAACTATATATAAATATGTGAAAACGGAAAAGTAAAGCGCAATAGAAATGTATTACTGACTACGTAGAAATCGGGACAACGATAATATATATTTAATATGCGTATGTGAGGACGGAAGTAAAATAGACTGCAAAAAGAGCCGGGACGTGTAATTCTTCACATGCGCGACGAAAATTATACGTGTCTCGGGTCGTCGGTTATCAATTATCAAAAAAAATAAAAAAATAAAAAAAGTGATAGAGAGACGCGTCGCAGAGAAATTTAAAAGAAACATTATGCATATTGTAATGTGATGTATGATATAGGACACGATAGAGCCCCTGCCTCAAGCGCTTCTGGACATACTTGGAAGGAGCTGGGCTTTGACGATGTCAATTACGAAAGGAAAGAGAAAGAGAAAAAAAGATAAATAGAAAGAGTAATGGAGGGAAAAAGAAAAAGAGAGATAGAGAGAGAAAGAGAAAGTGAGAGTATAAGATAGAGAAAGAAAATAGTGCAGCAACCGTATCCTATGAGGTGAATGTAATTGTCGACCAGGACAACTTCATGACTGACAAAAGTGATGGTGAATGATGATGGATATGGGCACCGCAGATCCTACTTTGGACAAATATATTGGGTGTAAACCACAGTGTATCAAGGCAAGTTCACTCTGTATCATTCTGATCCGTGTGAAAAATGCAAGTAAAACAAAAAAAAACGCAAATACGTGTTTTCTTCTCTGAAAGCATTAAAAATTCGTACATTTTTTTTGTTTGTCGAACTTTTTGAGAGTCATGTTTTCTTTCTTAGGAGATGCAGCAAAGTATATGCGCATGTATACATTTAAAAAACTACGATACGGAGAACTCGTATGCGAATGTAGGTGTCCAGCATCTAAGATAGCATTGGATATGGCGATTCTGCAAACTTGTTCATCCCCAACACTTCTGTGTATCATACTAACACTGGATTTCTTAAGACTTTTCTTGAATATATGGGAGCACGAGAAGAAGGTATCGTAAGGAAGTAAAATCTCTACACCTCTCTCTTATTATTCCTTTTTGCATTATAGATATTTTAATGCAGCAGTTAGCGTATTTAATTGTTCAACATCGCCGTGCTTTTTTTTTTGCTGGTCTTCAATACGATATTCGATAACATAAATTGTTCGAATTTTTTTTCCCGTTCATTATTATTGATTACGATAAAAATACAAACATATGTATATAAACATATTGTGTATTAATATAATGAATTACTGAATGATTAATGATAGAAATTGCTTACGAAGATACGTGATACCTTACCTGATGCAAAATAGTGTATTTAATATTAAAATATAAAAGTTGGTGGTAAGTAATATAACGCTAATTGAAATAACCAATTCGTATATAAAATACTATCAGGATATAAGAAGAAACTAAAAAAAAATTCTTTTACTGAATTTAATAATGTTCAACAAATGCGTATAACTTAAGAAATTAAAAAATGATATATATGTGTTTAAATCTATAATGCAAGTAAATTACTTTAATAAATGTAAATTATATTTGAATATAAAAATATTAAAATTATGCTATTAAATGTAATG
>KQ435714.1:1608016-1626439 GCA_001276565.1 Melipona quadrifasciata | reverse complement strand
CACTTTTTTTCAGTACCTACTAGTAGCAGAGTAAGATCTAGCGCGTTGACGCCTAATTACGCGCCCGACAGAAGAAAGCGGCCTAACGCGGACGACAGCGACAACAGAACGAGTAAAGTTTCCAAAGGAATGCAGGTTAATAAGATCAAGCGTGACAACGCGTCGTCTGGTTTAGGCAAGTCGAAAGAGAAAAAAAAGACGGAGGTGGGGGGCGACGTGCCGAGAGTACCTCGACCTGGGATTTTCACACCTTCTGACGAAACTTTATTCAGTTCTCTCAACGAGAAACTACCAAAAATGACACCGTCGAATTTAGTTAAAACTGCGGTTAATAGCAAAAGGCACGAACACGAAAGGAGGAAACTGATGAAAGATGACGCGCCGTTAGTAAAGTGTGCGGCTAGCGCATCATCACCATCGTTGCCACTGCCGTTATTGTCATCGTTATCGTCGTCGTCGTCATCGTCATCTTCGTCGTCGTCATCGTCGTCATCATCGTCGTCGTCGTCGTCATCGTCATCGTCGTCGTCATCGTCTTCGTCGTCGCCATCGTTTCCATTACCGTTACCGTTACCGTTACCGTTATCGTCACCCTTGCCGTTACCGTTGCCATCATCATCATCATCACCATCTACTTTGCCGTTGTCCTCGCTGTCGTCATCGTCGTCCTCACCATCATTGCCGTTGACGTCAATGCCGACATCATCGGCCCTTAGGCCCGATCAGCATTCGCGAAAGAGAAACACACTCGTGGAAGGGAACCAAACACGCCACCCTGTGCCCGCTGTATCGAAATCCGGCCTGAGCTCCGATTCCGTGAAATCAAATCCCAGCCTAAAGTCCAATCCACGAGCCTGTACTAGCGCCACCACCACCAACACCACCACGACACCCCGCGCGACACCCTGCTCCACCAGGAAGGGTAAGAATCTACCCCACCCGTTCACGAGTCCTAACCTCGATGATGCACCCAAGTCGCAAAGAAGAATTCCCTCTAATCTAATCCTCGCTCACCACCACGTGGATGTGTTGGCGGTGTGGTGTGGTATGATGTATGTGTTCATGTACGTCTGACATAATCTGTTTCAAGAAAACGTGATTGTTCTCTACTAACAGCTGGTTCCTCGTGGTCCATCGATAAATAATTGTACCATCATATACAATGTGTTATATAACGATCAAGAATTGAACAACATTACTTCACGCGCAATAAGAACAATCAGGTCTCTTGATAGGACGTATTGTTTATCGCTTATTACGTGGTGTAAAACTTATGGAAACCTGAACTTTCTAGCTGCAAAGACATTTGTTATATTCGATGTGAACAGACACGTTCGTTCCTTGTATCAGCGTTTTCAGATCAGATTTTTTAGATCAGTGTCTCATACGATAACGTATTTCCATTCGTTTTGCATTACGGACAACTCTTACATGGTTATTGCATGTTACTAATAACGTTATTTGGCTCTGGCATACACTCTTCTTTTTTTCTTCCACATATCATATAGTTGTCAAATACATAATTAGTGCACGTAGTACGTAAATAAACGCACTCGACTTATTGGACCGTTCACCGTGATAATTTCGCTGCTGCACAATTTTTTTTCCGTTTTAACTTCTCACTACTTCTAACTTGATCAACTTCTTTACAGTTGTACAGTCGGCGACACAAAGATTTAACCGAATACCTAAGATAGACTGTAACGTTTCTTAACTGTCGCTGTTTTTCACGATACATCCATTAGATTATCATTATCGTGTTTAATATACAAAGGAATATTAAAAGATCGAATTATTCTGTTAAGGAGTTTAGAATAATTGAGAGAGAGCCCCGATCATTTCGAGTATGACATAGATACGAGGCTCGAATGGGTATCGTGAAAGTTTTTCCAATTACTCGATATCCTGATTCTATAAAGGATCAAAGATTGACAAAAGGAAAAAAAGGGAAAGGAGAGATGATTAGGGAAGGAAAAAGAATTAAGTAACCAATACCGATCAGTTCACAGGATGAAGAAATACGGCGCTAGGTGGCATATTTCAGCCAGTCGTCTGGTATTAATAATATTGGAGTTCTACCTGCTGCTACTCTGACATTTAGCAGGCTCTGTTCTCTTGACTCGCTGTCTTCTACCATAATAAAATTTTACAAGTAAAAAAAAAAGTGGAAGAAGGGAAAGACAGAAAAGAAAAAACGTGAAGTAAAAAAGAAAAAAAAACAAAAAGAAACGAAACGAAGGGAAAACAAAAATCCGCTTTTGCCATCGAAGAGCCAACTTGATACTCTGCCAACACATCCCACGAAAACCACCTACCCCATAGCTTTGCTTTGGATACTACTCACAATATTAACAGCTAATTAATTGTTGTCGCACTCGATATTACCGAAGATTATCAATGCACAAGTTAATATTTACGCTTTGCGATTACGATATATCCGCTTCTCTAGTGGACAGATTTTTTATTTTTTTTGTTCCTCTTCTTTTACTTTTCTCACGCATCGATTAAAATTGTACTCTTTCTTTCGAGTTGCATTCCCCGACAAATTTATAATATACCCGGTGAAGATTTTACGTTTGTTCACGTACGACTTGTTTCAAAAGTTTCTCATTGTTGGTATCGTATCAGAGCCTCCTTTGATCATATGTATGTTTCGTTTTTCGTGCAACGAAACGTTTGTCTGCATTGCAATTAATGTTTCTTTTATGGTAAACGAGTAAGAGAGAAATATCGAGCAAATCGAGACATGGATTCAAGTTCTGTGGATTAATTATTACAATGGAATCATAAAGGAATTTCTTTTCCTTATTTTGTTCACTGCATAAAATAATCCGAGTCAGCGCGCGAACATGTAGGAAGTTAGTTTGTTGTATTTGTTTACAGAGGAACCGATTCTACCTCAGACCTTACCACCGGGTGTCACGCAAAAGGATGTTGAGCTGTTTAAGGATGCCCGGGAGAGAGCGTCTCGGTTAACCGCCGTGAATGGTGACGCCGTGGAAACCACGACAGTAAGCCTTGGGAGTAGTACGGGAAATACAGGAAGTGGCATCAGGAATCCCGCAGCCATAGTTTTCGGCCGTTATGAAGTAGAGACCTGGTATTCCAGTCCGTTTCCCCAGGAGTATGCAAGACTACCAAAACTATTCTTCTGTGAATTTTGTTTAAAGTACACGAAGAGTCGAGCTGTGCTTGACAGACACATGGATAAATGTCAGTGGAGGCATCCTCCGGCAACTGAGATCTATAGATGCAACGGATTGTCTGTATTCGAGGTACACAAAATTTCTTTTCTTTTTCTTTGAGTCTCTTTGACACTGTAACAAAATGAAGTTCAGAGAAATTAAAAATTAAAATTAGACAAGCTTTTTTCAAAAGTGAAATTTCTAATTTTATTGTTGTTTCTGATTTTCAGTTTATTCTTCAAACTATAGAATTATGAAGTTACATTCCTTTCATGTTACATCATGAAAGAGCTAGAATTCAACAAATAATATAATGTGATATATCTTTTATAAATAGAGCAATGAAAATTCTAATTATTGTGTTTCAGATCGATGGTAACGTCAACAAAATATACTGTCAAAATCTGTGTCTACTAGCAAAATTGTTTTTGGATCATAAAACCCTGTATTACGACGTTGAACCATTTTTGTTCTACGCAGTAACGAAAAATGACAAGTATGGCTGTCATTTGGTTGGTTATTTCAGCAAAGAGAAGCATTGTCCCGCGCAGAGATACAACGTGTCGTGCATCATGACATTACCGCAATATCAGAGACAAGGATTTGGCAGGTTTCTCATTGAATTCAGTTACCTTCTGTCGAAAGTGGAAGGCATCCCTGGCACGCCAGAGAAACCTCTTTCGGATCTCGGTCGAGTGTCGTATCACTCGTTCTGGAAAAGCGTCGTGCTCGAATATCTTGACGCCCATCGAGATTTCACGGATATTAAACTGGGAGATATAACGAAGGAGACTGGCGTGTCGGCACACGATATCGCAACTGCTATGCAACTGCTGGGATTCGTTAGATCAGTCCATTTACCCGGCGAAGGGAATTCCAAAGTGGCTGTGGTAGTCGATTGGAGCAAAGTGGACGCTCATATAGCAAAAATACGAAAGAGCTCGCGCATCAAGCTAGATCCTGACTGTCTTAGATGGATACCGCTGCTCACGCAGATTCCTAATCCATATCAAAGTACGGAGGAAAGTGGCGACACTAGTTCCGAGTCTTCGCCCGTAGTGGAACCGAAACACGTGCCGACGATCGTCGAGAAGATTCAAAAGGTTAAGATTAAAAAGAAACCGAGAGGCAGGAGGCTAGGGCAGAGGCGATCCTTGCCGTTGAAACAGAAAGCTAACACTCCGAAATCGAATGGACAGAAGGATTCTGTTTCCAAGGATGCTAAAGAACCAAGAGATGCAAAGATGCTGAAAGAGGCAAAGGAAGCTAAGGAGACGAACGTGGCCAAGGAAGCGAAAGAAACGAAGGATACGGAGAAAAGGAGTCGAAACGCTGTGGCTACGGAAAATCCTAAAGAAGCCATGGAGGTGGAAACGAAGAGCGCTGCGACACCGTCGAGGAACTCTCGCGCGCTGGCTGCTTCAAAAAACATGAACTCGATGAATTCAACGACGTCATCTACGACAACGATCACGACGACGACCACGACTACTACTGTAGCGACAACCACCACTACGACGATGTCCAGACGAAGAATTAGAACGCCAAAGACACCTCTGGGTAGTGCCTCGGTAACGACGACGATGACAACAACGTCGACTCCCCTGCGAAAACGGAAACATTCCGAAAAGACTGACGTTGAAGAAAAGGAGGAACGGTCTGAAGGTAGTGCCCGGAAGAGAACTCGGGAATCTTTGCGCGAGAAAGAGAAGGACAAAGAACGGGAGAAAGAAAGGGAAAAACTCAAGGAACGTGATAAACCCAAAGAGAGGGATAATCATGCTAAAGATAAGGACAAGGATAACATGAACGAGGTGGAGAAGTCGTCTTCTAAGGCGATGGAATCGTCTGTGTCGTCGGTAACGCAGAAACCTACGAAAAAGCAATGCAAGGTAGACGATATTTTGTTAAAAGTGACCAGCCGACAATCCAAATTGCACTTGCAAACGAAACAGGCGAAAGAAAAGAAAAATTTGGAGCAGAGCCAGTGTAATGGGAAAGAAGAGGCAAAGGAGGTTAAAAGTTTGCCGGTATCGAGACGGGGGAGAGCAAAAGTTGAGAAGGAGGCTCTAAAGATGCCACAATTAAAACCGGAAACCCCCACGAAAGATCGACCGGAAACTCCTGTGATACTTCCTCCATCGTTATCTCCGCCGCCATGCGCGGAAGAGACTGAATCTCTCTCAAGTATTAAGCAACAGTCGCCTCCTGTTACAGAACAGCTACTTACAGCCCCTGCCAAGAAAGAGATTTCCAACGCAGCGGAAACTGTAAAGAATAGAGACGACGTTGTTGAAAAAACTGATAATGCCGATGGCGGTGGCACTGACGATGCTTGTGGGTCGACCGTTCTTCCGGAAGTAGAACCGACTGTATCCGCTAGCCCGGGAGAATATGAAGGAGGAGACGAGGACGAGGGCGAAGAAGAAGTACCTGCACCGAAATTGAAATCTACGACACACGTGAAGAACGATTTGAGCGAACGAAGTGAAAAAGCAGAGGACGACCCGCATGAGAAAAAGCTCGAAGACGACACCGTCGCTTCCGTCACGCCGAAGCCGACGTCTGAATCGGAATCGGCTATGCTGGAGGAAGAAGTACAAAGAGGAGAGGGTGAAAAGAGAGAAGGTGAAGCAGTAGTGGATAAGGGTGAAGGCGAGGTCGAAAGAGAAGATGAAAGTGAACGCGAACGAGGTGGCGATGGTGAAAGAGTAATGGAGACAGCGGAAGGAAAGGAAGAGGAGGAGAATACACTTGCAAAGGAGGAATGCGACAAAGATTTAGAGACTGAGAAAGCAGTTTGTAGTTCGGAAACGTCTAAATTGGTACCTGATCTTTCTTCGCCTAAAGAAGAAGAAATTGAAAAGTTGAAAACTGTTAGTCAAGATGTAGGTAGCTGTAGAGAAGCTGACGGAGTTTCCGAAAGATTACCGTTAAAGAATTCGAAAGAAGAATTGACGAGGCCAAAGATAGAAACTTCACCTGCAACGCCCACGGAGAGGAAGGAATCGTCCTCTGCTGTTTCCAATATCGCGTCGCCTGAAACAGGGCCGTTCACGCCCCAAGAGAAAGTCTTGCCCATTATTGAGCAGCAAGAAACTAGCATTCACCTTCAAACTCATTCAGAAGAATTGAAACAGAATTCGCCGGAAAGTGGTAAGACAACGCCTCACTTGGACAATCCCGGTTCCGTGAAACGGACACCCCCTTCGCAACCTGATTTACCATCTATGGGTGTTTATACGCCGGATTCGACCACGAATTCGGTGCATTCGTTGCATTACGGCCAATGCGACTTGGACGTCAGTCAGTTAGGGCTGGAGTCTCCTACGTCGATCGCTAGCGACCTGGCGTCGCAGAATAGCGTCGAGAGACCACCGAGCGCGTTGCCATCGATGCCATCTTCTGTTAGCGTACCAATTTCGGTGTCCATGCAAATAACTACGCCCGTCACATCCGCCGCTGTAAATATTTCACCGCAAGTACAGTATGCCGATTGTTCAATGCCTCAGCATACTCCGTCGACGCACGTCAATATTCATCCGATGCATCAACCTCCTCACACACCGCAGCCTCTTCAGCAGCCTCGTACACCGCAGTCTCACACGCCTCAAAGTATACAAACGCAAAGCCCTCAACCTCTTCCGCAGAGTCATACGCCGCAGCCGTTACCTCAGTCTCACACGCCGCAGCCACTCTCTCAGTCTCATACGCCGCAAAGTATTCCGACGCAGAGTCCCCAACCGATGCGACAGAGTCACACGCCGCAGCCTTTACCACCGTCCCACACACCTCAACCGATGCAATTGTCTCTGGCTCAACAAACGCAGAACCAAAGTATGACGCACGGTCAATCTCAGCAGCAACAGTCTCAGGCTCAGCAACAGTCTCAACAGCAATCCGCGCATCAACAGCAACAGCAATCGCAAACGCAGTCTCACAGTAACAAAAGGGCCAGTGGCTCGCAAACGACTCACAGGTCGAGGTCGGCGCAGCAGAGTAGCAGATCGCATCGAACCACACCCCCTACGTCGCACGCTCAGGCCTCGTCTCAAGGCCATACGACTTCTCACACGAGTCACACAAGCTCCCATACGAGCCACACAAGCTCCCACACGAGCCATACAACGATAGCGCATACAACGCACGTACCGCCGCAGTATCAGCAGTCATCGTCGATGAGTGTACCGCCTGTACCTCATCCGCATTCTCATACTCACGCTGCTCACTCGCACAACATGGCCGTTATCTCGCAAGGGAATTACATGGCCGTCGCTTCGCAAACCTTTCCAACGCAGAACACGTATGTGATCCAGCATAGAAGCAGCAGATCCGGTGCACCGACACCTTGCACCACAGCGACGAATTTTTATATTCAGACGAGCGCGATGCCACCGCATTCGCACACACCGGCGCCTTCTCTGTCAGCTTCTGGAAATCACCAAACCACGAATTCATGCAGTCTAGCAAAGTTACAACAGCTGACGAACGGATTGGAGATGATACCTCCTACACCTCCGCCGGCGATGAACCTAACGCCACCACCGCCAATACCACACACTATGACGCCACCGCAAACGTCGAGACAGTTGCCGACGCCGCCTCAAGTACCCCTTGGTTATGCAAAAAATTACTATAACGTCAATACGGTTCCGCCTACTACTCCTGGACCGCCCAGTAGATCGACCTCGAGGTCATCGGCGAACGCGAATATGCCGTCTCTGACTCAACCGTATCCAAGCGAGAGCCTGTATCGTCAGACTCTCGATCCTGGAAGTACCTGTCCTCAAATGCAGAGCGCCGCTAGCAGAGTCAGCCCTAACGTAGCGATAAATACGAATCTCATGGCCCAGTATGGCTATCGTGTGGCACAGCCTGGCACCGGCTACATGAATCAAGCGGCGCAGCTCGGTGGTTTCATGAATCAAGCCAGCCAGTTGCCTGTCGGAGTTGTTAATGTACCTGCACCGTACCCTCAGGATCCTCATCAGCAAAATCCAGCAGCGGTGTACACGACGTATCACGGTTACATAAATGGCGGTCTTATGCAGCCTTTGAATAGTTCGATGAGGCCACGTTAGCCCCACTTATCTAAACGCACATTCTCTCACTTACAATAACACGATACCCCGAACCAAACCGGGGGCAATTTCCACATACTAATGGGTTCATCGACTAACAATGATCGCTTCATCTTGGACAAGTTAATGCTCTCTTCTATACGAACTCTGACAAACTTTAGGGAAGATGTTACCTATCGAGAGACTTTTTACTTCCTTGCATTCGCTTCCACTTTTATCCTTTAAACGACACTGAATACTGTTTTTTCTGTCTTTCTTTTCCACCGATATTTCATTATTTTTAACCTACGTATTTACATTAATTATTTTTATTTAACTTTTTAATACATTTATTCGCATTTCTTCTTCTGTTGTTACTTGACACAAGGTCACGTGTGTGAATGTTTTTGTAGAAAAAGACCGAATTGTAAATCCAAGATCCACGGAAACTAAAGGATTGATGGAAGCGCTTGCATCGCAAAAGAGCTCGTATTAAACGGATTCTTAACTTGTTGGAATGCATAAATGAATGAATCCCGAGTGTGAATATGCGAATGCGCGCGCGCGAAGGAGAGAAGTGGGTATATGTGTACGTACGAATTATAATCATAGTATCGAATAGTAAACGATGAGACTTGGGTTCGTAATTTGTGCATTTAAAAAGTGATTAACTAATCAAGATTGAATGTGATCTGTCGATCGGTGGATATACATATATGTGTACACGCGCGCGCATTTGATATAGGGCAAGCATGCATGTATGTATATACAATTTTATGGCTCGGTCCACGATCGACAAAACGGATACCTATTTTTAGTAGGGCATTCCCAACCGAAATTACAACGGTGTTACGTTTTCTGTATGATAGTGTATATATATATATATTATACATATATACATATATGTGTGTATATATATGTACTACACATAATATTTGCAAAGAATATTCTGTTTGATATTATCGATTGTTGAACGTTGTTATTTACTTTCTCTTCGAGGCACGCTGTACTTTATTGTATCATAAAAAAATAATTGTACTACTATTAGTAATTATAATTGTACTATTGAAAATTAATTATTATGATCGCCAACTCGTTCATTATCATTGATAAGTAATGGTTCGTTTGTCATCTCTCAATGTGAACATAGAGTTTTCTCATGAATGATCCTTCATAAGATATCATTCTTGCCGTCGTCAATTGTCTTCGTCGTTGTCACATTTCTTATTACTATTGCTGTTATGATTACTATTGATTATAGTTATCACCATTATCATTGGTCGTTGTCATGGTCATGGTAGGGTGTTATGATTATGGTCATGGTCATTATCGTCATCGTTATCATCATTGTCATTATTCTTATTATTATTATTATTATTATTATTTATTAATATTATTATTGTTATCATTATAATAGCTATTCTATCATCGCCATCGTCATTTTCATCCCACATCGATATAAATAACATTTTACTCGGTCCCTATGCTCTTTAATTATGTGCACAGATGCAGAAAGAAAGAAATGCACGCGCAGACGTGCGCGCATACACACATACGTATATTCATTCTTTATTCTCTATTGTATGTAATATTTTTATTTTCTTAATTAATTGAACGAGAGGGCACATACATAGTTTCGAAAAGAATGATACATGCGTAAATATGCTCTTCCGCGGAGCGTCACTAAAATTGTGCTGAAATTATTTTTTGTATCGAATTATAAGAGGTGGAGAGATGTTGATTACTTCGACCTCTTTATGGGAAATGTAAAATGGTGCTCGTTCGTGTACGTTCAATTGTAATTTCCCTCTTGTCCACGACGCTTCGGGGAATGGTCGCGAACAAATAATATATTTATAGTATATTACGAATTTAATTTTTTTCTTCGGGGAATGGTCGCGAACAAATAATATATTTATAGTATATTACAAATTTAATTTTTTCAGACGAGACTATAAGAGCGAAGGGCAAGGGGATTTGCCTAGTTTTTAGCATAATTCTTGAACGATAAAGAAGATCATTGATAGTGTAAAAATACATCAATATTTATTGTACATAGAGTTAAAAAAAACTACTAACAAATAAAAATGAATCAAAAATAAAGGCTTCACGATGATATTTTGTACGAATAAAAGACTTGTAAGAAACTTGTGTAGAAAGCAGCGTGTACTTGATGCACGCACGGCAAAACGGACTTCGCACTTTTCTAATTTCGTCCACAGTTTTTATCTTATTTTTTGAGATCGACGTATGCGTTTTATCTTCTTCTTCTTCTTCTTCTGAACAAAATATATATATCAGATTTATATCAAATTTATCAAATATTGTCGATTGATAAGTCGGATAAGATTAAGATTACCTTAACTTTCGCTTCCTTTTCTGTTCTTCTCGCCTTCTTTTCTCAGCATTTGCCAAGTCTATGTATTTCTTTCTTTGTTCCGAGTTCATTCGGGTCCACAATTTTCCAGCTGCTCGTGCAATTACGGTTACGGGTTCCTTTGGCTTTTTACTCCGTAACCGTAGAAAAAAAATGATGAAAGGATTTGTCGCACGACATTTTACGATTTCTTTTCTACCGCTTCGCAGGTCGGTACCATTCGCAACTCTTTTATTCCTTCCGGATCGATCATCTACGCTACCCAAAAGTAAAACATACAAAGTACATTCTTATGTATTACTTTTATGCGTCGCTAATTTAATCAAAAAGAATAGGGTAAGATAGAAATTATCTTACCTATCGTCACTTTCTCGAGTCCGTTCTTTCCTCTTCTGCGAGGATCCGCTGTTTCCCATCCTCCTCGAAACACTATCACGACTGTTCAACAAATTCTTGTCGTACCCCGCATTACTTCATAATTTTTTTACAAAAACTTTTCTTAAAAACTGAAGTTGAAGTGATACCGCCGATGGAAAGCGTATTTCCCTTGTTTCAACGCAGAAACAAAAACAAGCAAGTGAAAATAAATATTTAAATTCACGAATGAACTATTCGAATGGATATTGTAAGGTTCAAGGGACATTAACTGAGAAAACGAAGAACAGAGACTAGACAGAGAAGGAAAAGAGAGAAATTGAACAATGATTAGAAGACAAACTTATATTTCCGTGTTTCATTGAACATATGGAAAGTACCTGTTTTATAATAGCAACATCATTTTCGATAAAATGACATTCCTGCAATACAATGGTAAATAGAATAGCATGTTGATTTATTAGAGATTCACAAACGAGGTATAAGGGTATTTTACAGATGACGAATGTGATCTATAAAATTATTTCTATAATTCTCCACCAGCTTGAGCAGCTCTCTTTGCTTTTTTGTTTTTATTCCACTTGTCTCCACAGTAGCAAGCATTTTTTTGCGCATCCATGTAACTCTTGCATCCCAAAGCAGTCGTGCCAGTGAAAAGCATTTTTGCAGCAGCTTTGCACGTATTTATTATCGCAGTCGATTGATATCCATCGCAATATTTGTATAGGCATCTTTTAAATTCCAAATCGCATTTCTCTTTATCCGAGTTACAAGTATCGTAACAAATGTCATGTGCGTCACAACATTTCGTCATTTCCGTAAGTGGCAGATACTCTTGGTTTATCTAAAAATTGTTAAATCAATTAAAATTTCTATATTTTGTACATGAAAATGCAATTTTTTTTTTGTAGGATTTGCTTACTTCAATTCCTAAAGAACCACATCCATTGCTTTGGGGTTTATGATTCCAATCCGGTTTCGGAGTGACTCCTGAAATTGTCACAAACTTTTCGTATTATTATTGTTATTAAGCGATAACTAATTAGATTTAACTACGTGTGTCATTACATTACAGTTTCTAATACTTCTCAATTTCTAAATATTTCTCAATTTGCTAAGATTACTTACAATTGTATAAATTATATAATATATTAGATAAGATGGATAAAGGTATGGACAGTTATATGTATGTATATAGATGTATGTAAAGAATATTACAATACATTATGACGTGTACATTATCATCGTGTTACATATTTTATCTGTTGATACTGTATCTTAAGATAGTCTATGATAGTGTAGAATTGGAAATTTAATAGAGTACGATAAAAGTAAGAAGGAAAAATAAATTTAAAAATATAATAATTAGGTTATATGATTAGATTATACATACCTCCTGGACATTGAAAGATACAGTTTTCTTCCACTGCTGCATCAAACACTTCATGTATATCTTTAATTTTTCTAGCTACAGTAACTGCATTTTCAAATAAATCTTGAAAAACCGATTCCGCTGCTAATACTGCGTCTTTTAAATTCGATAGTAACCCAGCACCGTAACCTGACCATGCATAAGCGAGAAAAGTCAAAATGTACACCAGAGCCTTTCGATACTGGGAAAAATCCATTTTTTTGTAATTTTGTTACACTTACTGACACACTGTTACACCGGTTTGACCGGATATTTTTAGGTAAATTGACTCATATAAATGTATATTCAATCGCGGAGGTGACAAACAAAGAAATAGTTCTCACATTACATTATACGTACTCTCATCATGCAATATATACGTACGTACGAAAATGCACGTTTATTTAAATGAAAGTCATGAATGATCTTTTACTCAAATGAGAAATTAGCAAACATTTATTTTTAACTTGCTTAACAATAATTATTCGCAATTAATCTTATTGTGGAAATAAGGACAATTATACATAATATTTTTCATTGTGCAAATAATAATCTTTATTAATTTAAACAAAAGAAACAAATAATTCTAATGAATCAAGTAGTACAAAAGTAATATGTTAAAACATTTTTTGTAATTCTCCTTTCTCGTATAATTTCTTCACGTCTGTTCCACCTCCCAAGCATACTCCATTTACAAATACTCTAGGTACTGTTCTAGCTCCAGTTATTTCACCCAATATAGATTGGATTTCATCTCCGTCATCCCTTTCATTTAATTCGATAGACGTGTACTTCTTTTGCATTTTATCAAAGATCTGAAATAACATCGTGTCAATTGATGTTGAAATGGAAATAGGAAAATTATTTGGTCGATACCTGTTTAGCCATTTTGCAATATGGGCAAGTAGTCTTAGAAAATATCAAAATAGTATGAGACTCAATAAGATGATCAACTTCATCTTTCGTTGCAGGCATGACGACCTCTTCTGTGCTGGAAATTGATAAATCCATTATGTTAAATTGATAAAATCATTGTTACAATAACGTAACAAATTTTCGTGTTATAACTTCTATCTAAATTGAATATTGAAAACGAGATGAAATTTGGATATTGTTTTATTATATTTTCATAAGATTAAAAAAAATCGTTGTAAGTGCTACCTGTCTCAGCATTTTTCTTGCTATCTGTGTAAGCCAAGTTCTTTTTAAGAATTATACTCGACATATCACTGATAAAACCCAACGAAATTTTATACATGTTGATTTAAAAATTTTAGATGGGAACGAAATACATATATGTATAGCGGTTGTAGGATGAATGATTCTCTCTTTTTAGTGAGAAGTTCTCTTTTTTATGCTGTTAAACAACATACTGTCGTGAAGGAATCGATATCAAAAGAAATCGAGTATTTAAATACGAATTCCATAATATTTAGTATTACACTTCTTAATACTACATTATTTTGTGCAAAAATGAAATTACTATAAATTTGACATGTGCATATACATGCTGCAATATTTTTTAAAAATTAACATGTATTAACTTAACTTTTTTCTTTTAATCGACAAAGAGATTTGATATAAATTATGCCTGTGAATGTGCATACACACATGTATAAATTATTATTATTCTTTTAGTAGTTGAAAACACTTACAATTATTGTTTAGAACGTGACACAGTGTTCGAACTTGCACAGTTGACAACATAAGTTGTAATGAAGTATAGATATATGTTTCTCTTTATCACTATACTGTTCTCATGAAAAACTTAAGCTTTCTTTGAAACTTAAGCTACGAGGAATTGAAAATGTTTTTAGAATGTACGTTTTTGCAAGAAACACGAGTCTCTTTTTGGAAAGTCTTTTTCTTTTTCTTTTTGATCCTTTTCCATTGAAATTTCATTAACGTTGATAAAAAAAACTCTTCAACAAAATCCTCCAACAAAAACGTGCAACTAATTTTTGGAAAGTTGTAGACTTAAAATACTGTATTTGAGAATTAAGGTTCCATAAGAATCAACAAGAACAGAATTTTGTATGCTAAGGAAATGTTAAATAATTTATGTTAATGTGGCTAAGTATTGATAGGGAAGGTTTTCAATTTCCACGCTAGATGGCATATTGTTATGATGCAGTTTTGAACGCCTCTTTAAATTGACAACTCAGCGACTATTGTGTTGAAAGTGTTCCCTTGACACTTGACGTTACAGATTATTGAGTATTTTCTAAGGTTTCTTCGGAGCAAAGATGGTGTAAGTGTAAAGCACAAGTGTTGTAAAAAAAGATGGGCAGGATCGTGAAAATGGCCTATCCGGGAGGTGGTTTACACGTTGTCGAGGGTGAGCTCTGCCTCCTGGTAACGGCTATGAGACGAGGTGCCCGATGGTCATCTCACTCTCATCAGGTTAGAATGATTCTTGTCGTCTTCACTCATTTTATGAGAAAACATATGTTCTGTTTCCTATAGTTATAATTTTACATTTATTAATTGAATTATCAGTAATATTTACATGCATACGTATGATTGTCACGTGGATATATTTTGATTATCATCGAGTCAAACAGGTTGTAGTAAATAGAATAATAGCGATACGTCGGATCGAATTGTTAATATAATTATGATATGATTATTTTCAATTAAAATTTTTTTTAAATATTTGATTAATATTTGTCTAATCTGGGTATTTCGTTGTCATTTTCAAGGATGATGATCAGGATGCTCTTATAAAAGGATTATTTAGTCTAAAAGACGTACTAAATGAGGCGAAAGATTTGTCTTATTTAGAGCCAGGTGTATTTTTAGCACCATTTCTAGAAATTATAAGATCAGAAGAAACAACTGGTCCTGTTACAAGTCTTGCCTTGTCTGCTGTTAATAAAATGATATCATATGGTCTTATAGGTATACATTCATCATTTTATCCATTAAAGGTATTTTCAAGAACATGTATTATATTGACACTTGCAGATTCTGATCATCCTGCAATAGCACAATGTGTAGAAGCTATCGCCGATGCTGTAACACATGCAAGATTTGTTGGAACTGATGCGTCTGGGGATGGGGTTGTTTTAATGAGAATACTTCAGGTCTTGAGAGCCCTTATGTTATCACCAGCTGGAGATTATCTTTCAAATGAAAGCATTTGTGAAATTATGCTTAGTTGTTTCAGAATATGTTTTGAAACACGTCTGAGTGGTAAGGATTTTTATTATGTTCAAATTTCATCGTGATTTCAACAATGTTTGTCTGGTTATAGAACTATTAAGAAAAACAGCTGAACATTGTTTGAGAGACATGGTACAACATCTTTTCACTCGACTACCCCATTTTGTGGATGATACTAGAGTTTTATTAAATATGAAAGTAAGTGACTAAAACTCAACAAAATATAATATTTTAATGTTAACATTAACGTGTGCATTTTTTAAGAAAATGAGAACAAACAGCATGGAAAGTAATCGTAGTAAAAATAGAAGAAATAAAAGTCATTTTAAGCAAAAGGCAAGGCAGAATATAGATAATGTAGCAGATATTGAAAGTCAGCATATTGATATTCCAAGTCCAACTGGAGTCAGATCACCTAGTTTGGTAACACCGGTTACATCAATGGGAAATATCGTTGATATGCAAGGTTCTTTGGATCAAAGTAGTGCTGAGAAAACAGAAGAAGAAAAGAATGAAAACAAGGACCATAATAAAAAAGATTTAAATGATATCAATGAAACTACCAAACAGGAAAATGAATCAGATATAAAAAGGGGTAAGGAAGATTTAAAGGATACGAAAGAGTCTAAAGAAAGTAGTAACGAAATAGAGGACAAAACAAACGTCGCGAATGAAAAAGAGCAAGTTTCACAGAAAGAAGAGAAAGATATAGAAAATGTTCAAGTAGATGAACACAATCAAACGAAGAAAATAAATTTAGTAAAGGAAGGAAATCAAGGTACTTATATTAATTTATATAAGTGATAATGGCCATTTTAATTATTATTTTTCTGATTTTGTAGAAAAATTGAAAAAATCAATTGACGACGAAAAAAATACAGAATTAATAAAATCTGCGGCAGGAAGTGTAGAGGATTTATCGGTAGATGAAAATAGAAGTAATGCATACAAAGTATCTAAAGCTAAAGAATCTGAACAAGTTGAAGAATATATAAATGCACAAGGAGTTCGTTTTATGCCACATCAGCAATTAGCGCCGTATGGTGCCCTGTGTATCCGTGAATTATTTAGGTTTCTTGTATCTTTGTGCAGTCCTCTTGATAAACAAAATAATGAAGTTATGACACATCTCGGACTCAGTTTGCTACAAGTAGCCTTAGAAATTGCTGCTGACTATCTTTCTAACTTTCCGTCATTATTGGTGCTTGTGAAAGATGATCTTTGTAGAAATCTTATTTTGGTAATGATGATACAATAATCATTCATCTTTATTTTTGTTAAATTTATTTGAAAATAGGAACGTATAATAATTATAATTGTATTTATCAGCTTCTTGGCACAGATCGTTTGTCGATTCTTGCAGTAGATCTGCAAGTATCGTTTTTGTTATTTGAATCGCAAAGGGAACATTTGAAATTTCAAATGGAGCATCATATAAGCAAGAAATAGTAAGTTCAGATTCAAATAGGATATCATATGAACAACGTGAACTAGCTCTCGGTACGGATACTCTATGATACTATTAGCTATAGTTTCTGGAAGACTTACATGGAATTAATTAATGGGAATTTAACTTTCCTTAATTTTAGAGGCCATTGTACAATTATGGAGAATACCAGGTTTACCAGCAGAATTATACTTAAACTACGATTGCGGATTATATTCTACTAATTTATATGAAGAATTAATGAAACTTTTGTCAAAGGTATGTAATACACTTATTTTAGTATGATAAATGTTTGTCAAATGTCTTTTATTAAAAACTCCACTGAATATATTTTGTTATTAGAATGCTTCAGCGCTGATGGGTAATATGCAGTACATGCAATTTGTTTCCTTGGATGCCATATTCACATTGATTTCTGGAATGGAAATCAGATGCAAGGGTTATAAAGAATTGTGTAAACCATCTCGACATAGTGCATCAGCAAATCTTCCAACACGAGAAGAACTGCTCTCTATAAAGGCAAATAAGCGGGTTCGTACTTAACCGATTAAATTTTAAAATAAATCTTCCTTGCTTCTTTTGCCTTTAATTTTATTTTGCTTACTGTTAAGAAAAGATTCAAAGGTACATTTCTTCTGTATAGTGGTTGGTACATGGTACAGAAAAATTTAATGAAAATCCGCGAGAAGGAATCGCTAAACTTACCGAACATGGTCTTCTGGGTGGAAGTCCAGGCAATCCTGATCCAGAGAAAGTGGCCAAATTTTTGAAGGAGAATCCCGGGCTTGATAAAAAATCTATTGGGGAATACATTAGTAAAAAAGAAAATAAAAGTGTTTTGAATTGTTTCGTTCACAGTTTTGACTTGAAGGATATGCGAATTGATCAAGCTTTACGTCTTTATTTAGAATCTTTCAGACTTCCTGGTGAAGCTCCGCTTATTTCCTTGTTACTTGAAAAATTTGCAGAACATTGGCATGTAAGTCTAATTTCCCCATTATTTGTTATGTATATAATCTAATGAGTATAAAAGATATATGAAAAAAATTTTCGTTTGATCCTCAGGATAGTAACGGAAAACCGTTTGCATCAGCAGATGCCGCATTTACTTTAGCGTATGCTGTAATTATGTTGAATGTTGATCAACATAATTATAATGTAAAAAGACAAAATAATCCTATGACTGTTGATGAGTTCAAAAGAAATTTGAAAAAGGTGAACGGCGGTGCTGATTTCGACCAGGGAATGCTTGACGAGATATATGCGTCTATAAAGTAAAATTATTTTCCTTTTCGTTTTCCAATAATAATTGTCATGGTGTTTAGTATTTATAAATTATTTGTACGCCAGATTGTGCATTGTACATTTCTTTTTCTTTTTTTTTTTTTTTTTTTTTTTTTGGG